>DWPV01008113.1:0-10227 GCA_018251915.1 Urbanus proteus proteus
CACTAATTAACTCAGTAAAGAATTTATTTGTTTAGATTTTTACCTACACACACATACAGATAAGAGCTTTCATAAAACCATTTGGTGTATCATCACGTAAGTATATCCTAGTTTAGACTAATAAATAAAATTGAAGTATCTGTTGGTGATTTAAAATAACAACTCACTTTTTATTTTATTTTATTTTACTCAACAACTTAATATTTAACATTGTTCATGTATGCGTTTAGTTCAGCTGAGTTGAGTAACTTAGTTAAACAGTTCCAGCTTTGTGCGGACATCACACTATGTTATAGTCTACAACTGCGCTATAATATGTAGCGGATATTGAACTATGAATGAAGACATTGTTATTTATCAGTGGAAAAATTATTACTACTAGGTACTTACTAGGAACTACTTACTATTTAATAGGAATTTTATTAGATTCTATTATCAATTCTTTTCACTCGATTCATAACGAATAACAAAAAATCGTAGCACTTATTCGGGGTCTGATTAAAAAAGTAATTCCTCTCGACGTCAAAAATATTGTCAATTATAAAATATCTTTAAAACTGACTCATTGCAGATATCTAATTAAATATGCGAATTAATGATTAAATCTTGATAGTTAATAGGTACACAGAAACAAAGAAAATCGGCGTAAAACTACAATCATAGCAAACGATAATAGAATTCCCTTATCCTAACGAATCCCTTAAATAAAAAAGTTTCAAGGAGGTCGTAGGGCTTTATCCAATACTTTAGAAGAATTTGGAATGAAGCTGGAAAAATTAATACCTACATAGCACTTATAATATACAACTTTAATATTTCGTAACAAGAGTACAATTATAATACAACTGTTGTTTGCTTTGAATGCTGATCAAAAACTACTAAACAGATTTTAGTGAGTTCTTTGTATAATTTTACAGCTTATGATTTTATTTCTCTTTAATAATAACAGCAAAAGATATAACAGTAACTCCTAGCGTATTCACGAACTATGTCAATACACATATAAAATTGACAGTCTTATGTTACGAACACACACACAATACCCACATAGCCTAACACGCGTTTGAAAACTACCGATTTCAATATGAAAGAAATCACAGTATTACAATTCAACTGTGATTAAATAGTTATTATTTTTATAAAAGCTTTCAATATAACTACTTACTAGAAATCACAAACAAACGTTACTCGCAAACGAACTTAATTAACTCGATATATATCCACGTAATCTGTAGCATTTTTGCATTACTGGACATTAACGTTTTTTGTTTCATTAGCATACGGCATTAGATGCGCGTGCGCAATGACGTCATACCGACCCAACTGGGCGTCGGCGGTGACCTCAGCCAGCGTTATCGTCACCCGCATATCAGCTATGTGGGTGAAATTACATGCCAGCCACTGAAAATATGTTTGCATACCTCAGTATAATTTGACTCTATGGGGACCACGTTGAACGCAACATTGAATAAAAAAACTGTGGAGAAATATGATATCGGACGGTTTAAGAGAATCTAGAACAGTTTCTAGAAGTACCTAGTTACCTACCCACATACTAGACTTGGAAAAGTTTATTGGCAATAGGGTAGTCTTTGGGGACTGTCGCTAGAAGTGAAAACTGATAGCTCATGGAAAGTGGTGATGACGACACGAGTTTTATGATGTTTATCTACCCAAAAAGCGTCAACGCGCATAAAGAAGTTTTCCTTTAAAAACAGAAAGAAAGGAATTTTATAATTATTTTCATTTACAGACACAACTGTACACTATTGTGTGTATCGTGTACATTAGTTTCGCATGTGGCGTGACGTCACTGGAGGCGTTGTGGCGGAATCACGAGGCGCAAATGTCGGCGTACATCGGTATAATAATAATGGCAAAGAATAATGCGATGTTCGTTTCACTTTTATGCCTAATTAGATATAGCCTTTAATGTATCAAAATGTACTTTTATTGAGACAAATACATAAATTCCTGAGTCTTAGAACGTAATTTGTTTTGTGTTGCTTTTAAAAAATGAACAATACTTACGTAATACATTACTATAATATTTCACCGGTTTGGCATGTTGACGAATATAATTGGATAATTATTATCATCATAAAACTTTACATTATTATACGTATATTATACATGAATATACATATTCATTACAGATTGAAGTCATAATACATTAATGTCAAGCCTAGCTTCACTTACTCTGTGACTATATCTGCATACAATAGACTTTTGATTATAATCTGGGTAAAATTCATCTTTACTGACCGAATAGTCGGACAAAAGACAGCGAAGTTAAGTAATTTTTTATTCTATACGAAAGATCACGATAATAGTTTATGAATTAGTTAAGAATACGTAACTTGCACAATATTATTCTTTTAAAAGTGATAAGGTACGTAATCTGACCTTACTAACATTTTTACTACATATAATGAGACAAGATGAATTTCCACTTTAAATATTAGCTTCATTCCAATACAACTTATGACCCTTTAAATTAAAAATTTATAACGCTCACCATACCAAAATAGACCAAAATATAGGTTGAAGGACATCGTCAGACCGTGGCTAAAATCCTTATAGTTATTTAGGGATGATGAGTACATCATGACTGAATTCATGCCTAAAAAGACAAGTCTACTGTAAGTTGTCGAGTAGTTAATAAAATTCTTCCTTGAAATTGTAAAGAGCTGATAATTTCCAAACACGGCTAAGAAAGTACCTTTAAAGTTAAATTGGATCACAAAAAAATAGTTTTTTTTTTTTTTATATAGGTACATAGACTTAAAGATACAAAAGTCAGAAGTAGCTAATCTTATGTTACTAAAATTATAGGGGCAAACGATTGTGAGGATGAATATACTTAGAGATGGATGGCCGGATTGATGAATGGATGGGTGTTCATTAGTTTTTCAAGAAAAGACGGCTTAAGGGTTTTCTATGAAGTTTGGCACACAGATAGAATATGACCGGGATAAATATACGGAATACCCTTCATCATGGTACACGAAGCTCAGACAACAGAGCTGCGGGTAAAATCAAATAAAAATGTCTATTATATCTATTATATCTATTATAAAGTGCAGTATGTCTAGCAAAGTTCTAATGATTAATATGATAAGTATCTATCAATCAGAAGTATAAAATAAACCTTTGATAGATATTAATCTTTGAGAACAAAATAAATAAATGTCAGTTCAACATTAATGTCCATCAGAGGACTGTAAGTTCTGTTTGTTAATGTAAGTATCTACTCTTTGAGCGCATCTGCACACAATAGACGCTGATTAAGTAAACACCCTTTCGGACACTTTTAGAGCTTAATAATCATTTACATTACGATATTACTACAAATAAGACTATTCAATGGTGTTTGTAATATACAATAAGAAATATTTATTTACGGAGTAACTTATATGTAAGAGTAAAAAGTATGGAATTGCGGCTCTTACTCAATCCGACGCAATTCAGTCAAACATGTTTTTCTACTTATTACTTGTCTGATAATTAACTTATCTCTTTAGGTATACATATTTTAATGGAATTTGAACATAAAATAACTATGAAAAACAAATTAAATAGATACAAAATCTACATTTTTTTAATTCGAAATTTTATCTATCAATTTCAAAAAGGTTGCATACAAATATATTCAACGAAGGTGGATTCTTCTGTCTGATTATAACGTACTCTATGACCGCATCTCCATACAATGGCCACTGATGAAGTAAAACGCGCCTTCTTGCTCGCCGGCCGGCGTTGCTAACTTTTGCAAAGCGCCGAGAATGCCTTATCATTATCATCACTGACTCGTTAGTTTTGAGAAAAGATGGAACACATTGTATGAGAATGTCGGTGTTATAACTAATTGCTAAATATAAAATATTACTATATGAGAAGAGGAACGGAATCCAACAACATTGACTGATTTCTCAATCATAATCACATGTTAACTACTCAAAATAAAAAAAAACTACCTATCAGAAGTGTATAACTTATGATGCTTTATATGAGGACAATGTTGAATGTATTGAAATTGGTTATATTGTGTATAAGTTTGTCTCACTACTCGTCAAACAATTAAAACTGTCAGATATGTAGGTATAGCCAAAAGGAGTAAGCGGAAAAAAAAGAATCAAAGCAGTGTAATAAATAATATCACCTGTAAATTGTATCATTTGTATGACTATTGAGCTACAAAATTATATTTATTTACTACAGATTAACCTTGCCTAGATTAATCTGTAGGTTTTTACTATTGATCAATAAAACAACGTCAGAATCCTTGTAAACCAAAGTAAACAACAGATTGTAAACATCACGCTAACCCAAAGACACGCTGAATTTATAAATAGCCCTTTCCTCACAATTAAACCGATAACATTAGTCTCAGATGACGCAACTCCGGTCCCTTGAAGCCCAAAAATAGGTCAAGTCACGTCCCACATTACGTCTTTTATAATTTGGCATTTTGTGGGAACGATTGTTTCATTTTTTAGAAGTACCTAAAAGTACCAGATTCGTAGATCACGACGTGGTGGTATGGAGTACGTATTGGGAATCTGGACCCGTATAGGAAACAGCAGGGCAGCATATTATTATATTAAAATTTTATTTATTTGTATAGATTAATAATTTCAAGAAGAATTAACAGATTCTTTTTATAAGTCAAAAATCAAATTTGAACTATTTTGGACAATAAACATTGTTATTCGGCTATCGCAATAAAATTCAGGCTTTTTAGCTAAGTGAGGTTATTTAATAGCTTAGAATTTCTATTGATGAGGTATGCCTCATTGTATCCTTAATAATACAAATATCCTCCTATTCAAAACTTGTGCATTAAAACAAAACGTCAACTTCTCCATATATAAACTTCCTGAAACACATAGTTTTCGTGTTAAAAATTATAGGGCCGTTTCTGAATTTGAGTTTAGTCCTCTTTAAAGTTCACTACAACTACAATCTGTCGACTATATCCCGACGACGTCGATTGTATTGTACAATCAGACAAACTCCAAGAACGCAGAAGGAAATACGTACTTCCTAATACTCTGATATTAGATAGCCGGCCCTTGCATCATAATTAAAAACGACGTTATGACCGTCCCAGAAGTGGGTCAGAGATATGTCGCGTAATATCAGACGGTACTCAGCCAACGACGCCAGATGTGATCGCAAATAACTGTTATGGTTGTTTTTGAGAGCTTTTATTTTAGGTTAGTGGGACCAAACTTGCTTTAAAATATAACGGATAGAATGTGTTTCTTTGTTCAGGAATATGGTTATGATACGAGTACGCAAAGTTTAATGGTGAAACTTATGTTTTAAACCGGACTTATAAGAAAATGATTAAATTTGGATAGGCAAACATCTGAAATATAGATTAAGATCTGTTCTGGATCAAGGTGTTTGTGTAGCTTCATAGATAGCACACCAAAAGAAATCCTATAGGAATGACAATATTTTGCGCTGTGTAACCGCAAAGATTATAATAAAAAATAAATACCTAATTAAATAATTTCTTATACGGGCTATGGGTGTAAAAAGCGTATACCAACCTATAGGTATGTTTAGCGACTTCGGTCGCGTTGCTAAACTTATAATTTTCTATACTTTATTCCCTTATTATTCAAACAAAGTTTTCTTAGCTCTGTGACTTCAAATGGGTCACTGATACGGTCGCAAGAGCTATAACTTCTGTAAATAACGAAACAACGACAGCGCCAGATGTGCTCACATAATTATAACTCTTAATGGCCTGTAACTTTATCACTTTCGTACAAGTGCTTCTATAAACTAGCCAAAAATGGTGGGGTTAGTCATCGTTGCTGCAATGGCTTTGTATCTACACTCTTTATGTGAGACCTAATATTTTTCTTCATTCGCAGAATTAATTAAGCAGCGATAGCCTAATGGTCAAAACTTGGCCTCTTAATTGGAGGGTTTGAGGTTCAAATCCCAGGCACGACTGAATTATGTGCGTATTAGAAATTAATTATCACTCATATGTAAATATGCTAAAAATTGTGATTTATAAAACCACTTCGTTAATCTCATTACGCCACAGCTAAAATACTAACACACAAGATCATACAATACGAAGCATATCAAAGAGATATGGGGGAATATCATTCATAAAGCAAGCCCATGTCGCGTACATATACGTTATAAACATATCTACACCTAAGATTTCTGGTCTTGTCTTTATGCCACATTGACAGCATACTCTAAGCGAACTAGGGTGTAACCATGTGGGATATACAAAGAACGTAGGAACCTAATGTTTTCAACGACACGACATTATGACATTCTTTCTGATATTCCTGCTGTTAAATAGGTCCCAGTTGAATGAAACCATGCCCTCAGATGATGATTTCATCACATAGTGCATAGCTAAAGTCAAAGTTTATAAGAAAAAGATGACATAGGAACTAACACGTTTAAAAAGTTTAGTAAGTTGTATCAATGTGACGCGTTTAAAGTTAGTCCGAAGTCTTAAACTGTTAGGAATTTTTAAGTTGTCCTTTTGAAAAATAAGTAGCTACATATTCGTTACGTTGTCTATGTAACATTGTGTTAGTAATCTATTTGTGAGTCCTCTTTGTTTGTGATTTGAGTATCCTTACTCAGCCTTCGTATTAAACCTTCATGGCTACTTAGCCTAGTTTTATTTAACAACTTACTATTAGGATCTGCTCGCAAACCTAACAAGAAATAGCACTTAATGCGCAAACACTAATTTGCAGACGGTACCGTAAGCTTTTATTATTGGATGGATTGTAGTGCAATTGATGTTAAGGTTACAGTACAGGTTTTAAAAACGTAAGTAGGTACTTTTGTGCCACGGACGTGCAAGATGTGGAACGAACATCCTGCCGAGGTATACCCGGAGCGTTATGACATGGGGTTTTCAAAAAAGGTGCAAAAAGAGCTCTCCTCCAAAGCCAGCGATACATTGGCGACTTCCCTGGTGTTGCTAATGTTCATAGGCGATGGCGACTACTTTCCTTCAGGTGGCCCTTCTGCCTTATTTGCTAGGTTAGACTATAAAAAATAAATAAAACCTACATTAGGCAACTATATTATAAGTCATCATTACTGCGAATGGCTTTGTTGCACCTACAATCTTCATTTGAAAACGAATACTTTGCTTCATTCTCAGTATGAAGATCTAAAAAACTATCCTTACCTAAGGAAAAGGCTAGAAGAATTAAATATAATTGCAGTTTTAAGATACGTAATGAATTCTGATTCTATGAACGATCGTAGAAGTAACTACAACAATGTAGGTGTATCGTAGCGTCGATGAAAAATATTATTTAATAAAAACTTATTTTTGCTATGAACAGACAGAACAGAGTGCGTGCGAAAATATATACTAAGATTCAGCCTACAGGACCCTTCATTGTGTCCCAACAACACACTTACTAGTTTTCATCTAAAAATTAAAAATAGTGAAAAGTGAAATCCCAGGCACAGCGAGTGAAAGCCGCGACTCAATATCGGCGATGTTATTGTTAATAGGACTCCCGTGTTCTTTAGAGCCGATAATAATGCCCCATGCGGGCGGTGATGGGGAAAAGTTGGGGCGTGGTGTACTGGACAGGCGGGAACGTGTGATAATGTTGGTATAAAACTTTTTAAAGTGAGAACAAGTGAGAAGTTTTGAAGGAACCCTTCGTTGATCGATTTCAGTCAGTGAGTCACCTGCAATAGATGTACTTCTGACTTATAACAGTAATTTTAGTTTTGTAAGATACATACTTATTCGAAGCGTTCCAACTTAGTCGTCAAAGATGGCAGCACATTTGAAGCCAACCTCATCTTCTGGTCTTATCTGAGGTTGATTACAGTCCTTGGGCGTCCACGTAAGTAAGTGGGCGTAAGTGACCACACTTACCATAAGGTAACGTAACGGCAAGTGGCAACCGATCGGTATGAATCGTTCCGAACTCTTTCGCTACTTCCCGATTATGTACATATAAATAAATCGTTTTCAAAATAAAAAATCGACGGAGACACATGTTGTTCTATTAAACCAGATTTGAGGTGTTCGTTTGTTGTGAGATATTTGTTTTTCTTGTGTATGAACACCTGAATAGTGTGTGTTAAAAGTTTATTTTAGTTTTATTTTTACTTCTTAGTATAGGTAATATTAATCAGCAGAACAATGAAATCAGAACCTAGTCCTTTTCATCTCAAAACACTTTGTGTAACTTAATCCACTAACGTAAACGTCTGATCTGTCACTTATCGGTACCCACGTGTTTGCATATTTTTCATTCGCTTCCGATCGTGTATTACGGCATACGTCACCCAGTAAATAAGTTTACAGTCGGCAGTAAAACGGGCCGCTGTAAAAACGTCCAACGTTTTTCTTATTGGCATCTGCTTCATTGCATATTTAGCTTATTCAAAGTTCCAGTTAAGGGATAATACGCATTTCTTTCGTCATGTTACGCTAGAGCATACGCGTAATAAATCTACTCTTTAGTAATATGTTACTAGAAACTTTTAAACTTAAGCCATACATTTTTACCTTTACTGCATAAAGCTTTTTAGCTATTTCTGGTTTTTCACGCTTTCCTCCTATAGTAAGTACATAACTTTATGGATAGAAGCAAAACGCTAGTGCAAGACCCGTAAGCTATATGTATGTATTATTCCGCACGAGTAAAATAGTTACACTTTTTCTTTACTGTTTTATCACCGCTTCCTCCCCTCCCTTGCGGCACACGTTTAGTAAATAACTTTAGAGTGTGCAGTAAAACGTCGCTGTAAAAACGTCCGTCCTCGCTTATTGGCAGCTGCGCGTTTGCATTTAGGTTCTTAAGCTTTACTACGTAATGTCACTAATAATTTTATATGAACTGCTGGAAAACACACGTCCTCTCTATCACAAGCACATATAAAAGTTTGTGATGAACTACGTAGAACAATGACCGCAAATGGGTATTTTTAGGGGCATTATGTTCGTATTTGTAGTTGATTTTCCTTCCTTTTCTTCGTAATCATAGAGTCCACGATCTAAATTAATCGTAGTCAACTCAAAATTTGACAAATATGAAAAAACCTTAAATATACACACAAAAAGCACTCCTATCTCGTGTCAATACAGCCCAGTATTGCCGCTAAGCTGTTTCCGGCTGATAACGCCTGATAAATCGCTTCCTATGAATAAGGTAAGCCTGTGGTTCCAATCCTGTCAAGTTTACTGTCATGACACAAAGGTAAAAATTATAATTTAAAACATAATAATTACGTTATTAGGCCACTTTTTATAATCTTCTCTATATTTCATAGCTTTCAGAAGGTATTACAACTTATGACTTCATACAATAAGGAGAACCTATCACCTCACTTCTACCTACTATTGATATGCTTCAAACGATGCGTTTACTACATTTATATAACTTTGTGTAACATATTGCGCTTTTACAGACAAACACTTGCTGTTTCTTTCATTTTCTATCTTGCTAGATGTCATATCTGGGGTAAGTCGCAAACTAAAGAAATTTGTAATGCGAGACAAACAGGTATCATATCGCAGTACCAGAAAGGTGGTCACTGTCAGAGATCTACGAGAGTTATCTTATAAGTCAACAAGCACAGTAAATTTCTACTCTCTACAAATTAAAAGAAACAAGCGTCCTAATAACAGTTTTTCGAGCTTGTTTAAGATACTACAAGCTACGCCATATAGCAAATTAGTGATAAGCCAGGAAATCAACATTTTTTAAAGACATTGAAGAAAACGATCATGTAGTCTATCTGATGGAAAGTAGCTATCACCTATGTACCTATATTTGCAACATTAGAGGAGCGGCCAATTTACAGTGCTCCGGAAATAGATAACTCCAATTTTTTTTAAATGCTCCCATACACCCATTTTTAAATTAACATTTTCAAATCTCTACATAAAATAAACTGTTTTGTAGATTTTTGATAGATATCATCACTAGGTACATAGTATAAAACAAAAGTCGCTTTCTGCCGTCTGTCCCTATGTATGTTTAGATCCTTAAAACTATGCAACGGATTTTGTTGTGGTTATGGATAGAGTAGTTCAAGAGGAAGGTTAAATGTTATTAAATGCGTGCGAAGCCGCGGGCAAAAGCTAGTTTTTAATTTTAATTAAAGTTCAGAGTAGCGGTTTTGTAGAATAGCTAGAAATACAAAGCATATCTATATTAACCGCAGTCGGAACCATCGCATCCCTTATCG
>DWPV01008114.1:0-10226 GCA_018251915.1 Urbanus proteus proteus
ACCTCTCATATTGGGCATTATTCAAACTGCCCGGGCATTGTGTATAATGACCAATTAATCACTTGGTCCATAACATAGATACTACAAGCTTAATAACTAATCCTCCATATCAACTGTAGGTGTTACTTAGAGGTCAATGTTTAATTCATAACTAAAACGTGCTAAAATTCGAAACAATAATTTGTTTACTCAAATTGAGGATATGCGTACAACAGTGACGTCATACGTAATTTGACTTAGTACTGAGTTCGCCCACGTGTTTAACGAAGGACATTGTATTAAATCTGGACGTAAATAGGAAGAGACGCATATGGCCATCAAAAATTGGCCTCTTGACTCATTATTATAGAGTACCGACCTCCAGACGTGATTCTTTATGTAATTTAAGGTCTTTAGTAGATGACAAATTATTTATTTCATGTTAGGTGTAACACAGCATTTGCTGAGTCACAGGTTGAAATAGTAATCTTTTGTCCATTCCGAGTTTCATCTCTTTCAAATAGCTAAAAACTATTATGTGCTAATTTGCTGAAGTCTAAAATTACTTTAGCATAGTCCACTGATGCGAATTCTTAATTTTATAGTGAGAACTATTTATTATATTATGAAATCGATATTTAATTTGTTTGATTGCTATTGAAGAGATATAATGTTACAATTTTTTGGAAAAAAAAAACAGTGATTATGGAAGAATTTTGACTACGACGCAATCACTCGTTATTGTAATCGCTTTTGTAAACTTAATTATGGGTACACACAAAATAACTATGATTTTAGAACGATGATTGTACGAGTTAGTACGCAAAAGAAACTTGATTACAATGTAGTACTAGAAGAACTGGTACGGAATTAAAATCATCAACGGTTGGTTGACACTAGCTGGTTTCTTTAAATGCAATGTTGCTAGCAAAACATGAGCCATTAAACCTTATGAGTCTTGAAGCAAAAAGGAGCGCTTTTTATGTACTTTCGCTAAACGATGCACTTTTAGTTTATAGTGGCGAGTGCATCTCGAGAACCGAGTTTTATGTTTCTTGCACACTTGTGCCTAATCCGCTTTAGGACTGTGGGCACATTTCACTCGTTTTCACATGTATAGCGAATCGTCCGCACTTTCTAGCTCGACCGGTCGTCTATAGGGTTGCTATTTATAATCAACATTTGATTATTTTCTCTCGGACTATCCAAACATTAATTCCTTTGATGACCTTATCATTCAGTGCAATGCTATATTTTCTTATTCTTATCTATTCATTTTTTGGAATTAAAGTGCCAAAGTAACCTCAGAATGATACATATCTAGAAAGTGTCTCATGAAGCTCGTAATCGTAGCAATTTTAATAAATTAGAAAGAGGAATAGGATACAGCGTGGAATTACAAGAGGAAACTAATTTATAAAAATTAAACAGTGAAAACCCTATGCTAGAAGAAGATAAAAATTAACTTCACTAGTCAGACTAAAAAAGCTAATACTCTAGTAGTAAATCTGCGTCGACAGGTTCGACATATCGGCAGGTGTCTAGTTTTTCTGTTCTACAATAAAAAGATCAGTGCGGACAACACACTGCGACAGCATACTATGCCACACAGTAAAGACATGACGTGAAGATATTTCTAACGGGTCTTTAAATACTCCTCCGATCCTGTCAGATAGGTCTGTAATATTTAATCTTTCTTTTTTATCAACATGTTTGTAAACGCGAATTTATACTTTTACAGATTAACAGGGAATAGTATAGGAAAGTTAACAGTTGTGGCAGATAAGATTTTGTTTGAAGTCGATCATTTATCATCTGAAACGAAAATGTAATATATTTCTACAATACGACCACTAAGCACTAAAATGCATTAGTTGGTACTGTGTTTACTATGGATATGGATTTTAAATTAAAAAGCCCAGGACATATTGTTGTCAATTGTATTTAAAAACTTGTCACTGCTTTGGCTGGAAATTTTGCTATAAAAATTGAGAAATGTTTACTGACAATACTAGCCTACACGAAACCAATTAATCTCCTATTATTTCGATTGACATTAAATGCGAGGTTCTATTGTAAAAGCTCCCCTAACGCTTTGTTTACAACTTCACAGCTAAACTGCGTTGCACTGTGGGTATGATTGTATTAGTGACGCAGAATAATTACTGTTAAATCGTCATCTATGATTGCGTTTCTTAATAAGGAGTTATTATACATTATTATTACAATTAGTCTATACTAATTGTCCATCATCTAGGTACTTATCTTGAACAATTTATTTTAAATCAAACGTACTTCTTTACCTACCTATAAATATTTTTCAGAATAAATTACGGCTATTAAATAAGTTTTCTGAGTATTTTATGTCATTCAAGTTACTTATATTAACTACGACTTATATCGAGCGTTAGTTAACATCTTTGATTCTTCCATTTAATTATTTGTCATCAAGTGCAATTGCTGAGCCGAGTGCAATACAATTAGGTAGAGCAAAGACATACAATTCCAATTAATTTCCTATTATTTCGAGTTACATGAACATCCGAGCGCTATTGTTCTAGTCTTTCCGTCTACGTTTTGTAAAACGCTTACTTGCACTGCATTGTGAGGATCATTATTGCACACAAATACTGCAGTGTTATTATCTCTAATTGCTTCAGTTTCATTTTCTGTTATTCCATTATTTTTCTTCCTTACAGCTGTGCATGATAATAAAGTTAAGGTTTTGCTAAGTTACATTTTAAACCATTATTTATAATGTTTTACAATTTAGCTATCTTGCAATCTCCAGTACAACACAATATTGAGAAACTTATTCTATTGTATTTATCAACTATTTCTCATAGTAATGGTATTGTCAATTGTTGTCTCATTTATCGCGTTTGATTCCATATTAAACCCACTCAACACACTTGACGTTAAATTAAATTTTGCTAGACTATTATATGGCAATATCATGTTTCACAAGAATTTCACTATTATATCAGAATTCCAGAAATTGTGCGTAGCATTAATATCTACCTGTGAGTCAAGTGTCTCACGTACTACGCCATCTCGTCTAATTGCGCCCGCCGGACCAACGGACGGACGGCCGTGGGAAGTTTCCGATTATTGTTCTCTACTGTGGGCACAGAGTCGCGCATGCGTGATATCATCCACCTTTCCACTTGTCCTACTGCTTCCGTGACTGCGATTTTCTCTTGACGTTGATTGCATTTCACCTGCTCTCCTAAACTATTTAGTTATGCGATACTTCTGAATTGTCTAAAGGAAGGAAGTTATTAATACAGATTTGTTTCCAAAGTATTATAAAGACTCCTAATAAATTTTACTTCATTCCGAATGACTTTTCGGGTTTCATCAACGTCTCTAAATTTTGTAAAGTATGCAAAACCTACTCGTTCTATATTAACAGTGAGACGTACGCCTTGGTCAGTAGTCTGAAGATTTGAAGACAGAAAAGTGACTTTTAACCTAGATTTTCTACGTCGTCTCTTTTGTTCGGGGTGACGTGACTGCTGCTGCATTTTCTTTCCGTTCTCTGACATCGCTGACGTCATTTGTTTGATGATAACATAGAAAATCTTATATGCAATTAATTTTCCGGCGAGCTTTCAAGGTACGCTAGAGTGGTAGAGGGTTTCCAGGACTTTTTTGAAGAAGCAAATGTTTTGACAACTTACGCTTATTTTATTCGTTTTAATGTGTCTGGGTACAGAAATTAGAACTGGCTTTCACTTTTTCTACAATATAATTTCACTACGAGAATTTTTCTATTATTTTATTCACTTAACCATTGTAATTAATTGAGGAAGTTGTGACGATAAATTAATTATGTGACTTTAGGCTAGTGGTGGTAACTTTATAAATAGAAAATAATGTCTTATTTTTGACACATGTTCGGAAAATGCTTCTTTGACACCATGTGTTCATGGCGTTGCATCATAGGCCGTACATTCACCCCGGGTATTGTGAGATCTGAAACAAAAGAAAGACTTCATTCAAGTATTATTGTTATGGCTTGGCAAGCATTGAGTACGTACATTCGATTTATAACCACGATAAAAGCTCACAGTTTGCAGTTTGATTTACCTACTGTAAGTACTATACCTAGGAGATTTTAATTTAAACCCTCTGGATATTTTTACATTTCAGTACATTTTAATATTCTTAATAGGTAGAGCGCTGGAATCCTGTGGTTTGCGCTGTATGTTGGTCGCGAGGTTTTTACCCTTAATTAAAAGTGATTTTATATACTTATCATTATCATGATTTATAACAACTTTCACAAAAAGCTTTTTTGTTACAGGTAATTGACTGCCTCTATCTTCACCGACAGGAATGGATTAATTAATGATGTGGGGAGAAGAAAGTAAGTGTTTATCGGTTGGTGCTAATATACGACCCTTTACGTATACTTTATGATACGTAGAGCCGTAAATGACAATAAGAGAGTCGAAGACAAAAGGTTTTGCATTTTCTTGGACTTGCAGGAGATCAAATTCAATAAGATTTTTTGGATTATGCGACATCGTATACGTCTATGATACGTATAGTCATATAAAGCTTAGAGAAATTAAGACTATTGGTGATTAACATTACGATTTGTCTTTTCGGAATAATATTAAATAATGGTAATATATTTTTGCTACGTCAAAACTTTAAATTGACGGATCGTAGATTTATAACATCGACTCAATATACGCCAAGATATAGGCAGCCTGAGGTAAGTTCTGACAGGCATACTTCGAGTTTGCCTTTGATCAATTTCAAAGTTTAGATTGAAGAGAATGTTTCAATATCCGTTACCAATATTGGGATTGATAAATATTCATGCAATATTTGTGAAATATATATATCGTAAGTAATTAGAAATATTTTTTCTGATAAATAATTATACAATTATTGTATGTCATAATAAAGTCGAATATGACGACTTCGTATGTGCATGCCGTAAAGTCAATACATACATATGTATATTAAGTGTACAATGGAAATAACTAAACGTAAACTAACATACCCACAATAACGCTACGCTAATCATTTATTTTCTTGTTATAACTTAAGAATATAATTTCTCTGTAAATGTTATTATGTAAAATCTTATGAGAAATAAATGGCTTTAAACGTAAAATAAATAAATTACAATAACCTATCTATTAATATGTAGTGTTGTTTTCGCTTCAAATATCGTACAACCAAAAATATTTAGTAATAAACTCAGGATATAATATGACCAAATAGCATATTTTCTAAGAATACGGGGGCAAATAAGAATATCAAACACCTGGTAAGAAAGTGGTCACTGGAACACGTAAACATCTGCAGTCATTTTTAAGTGGTTAACAGCTGTCTGTGATACATTTGAATTTCGTAACAATACTATAATTATGTATATTGTATAGTACAATGTGCTGATATGTAATTGTTGCTCTTGAATTGTGTTTTTTTGTTGAATTTTGAGAATAGAAACCTTCTTAATTAATATTCGTCAAATTGTAGTTGTATTGCACTATACAAATTGAAAAAGTACGAGTAACAGACATAATTATGTAGTTTGGACGGAATTAATTTCATTTTTAATTTCGGGATTAACGTAAAAAGGAGATGTCTACAATAGTGGAGAGATTTTTTTTAAACTGTGCGTATATAAAAAATGTTATTATTTCTTTAATTTTATTTTGACTCCCATTCTAGTTTTATATGATTAAAACATAGCTATTCACTTTACGTATCACACTTTCCTTAACAAGTTTAAGCACCATTGAAGAAAAAGTGGAAGACAGTGAGCCTCTTGCACATAATAACAGAATTAATGGTGAGGCTAAGAAACACTATCTCTCATTAACTGGAGGAAGTGTACATCAGATAGTGATGATAAATTGTTATTGCAAAGCTTACTTTGTACTATCTTACCGATTACTTGGCCCTTTCTCTTCATTGTTTGTAGATGCAGTTGATACGGTCGAACAGATACTACTTGAAGATACTGTTATCAAATCCGCTATTGAATTAAAACAAATAGTAATTAATTTCCTTTTTTGATTTATGTCAGGTAGTAAAAGTTTAAGCGATATTGTATTAAGGCAATAGAAAGTCGCCAATGAGTTTATTAGAATTCGAACTTTCTTTAAGCCAAAAAATACAAGTTAGTATTAAAGGGATTTTTTGTTTAAACTTAATAAAGTTAGTGTGCTATTTTTTTTTTTTTGGTAAATCTTTACTGCCTTGAACCTTCGAAATGTTAGCGTCAGCTTGTTTCTTCCCATAATAATGTCCAAATTATGGCAGTTGGATTAATTTGTCTATTTTAAAGTAACTGGTACAATTCCATTTGGATTAGGTACTATTGCATTTACATTTATATGTACCTACATTAGTACATCAAGAAAACCCGTTCGCTACAACTCGAACAATATACGTGACTAGTGTACTAATAATGTGGATAATTCAATGCATTTATAGTACGTGGCATTATCCGCAGAACATATTCGTTGCCTGGTTTATACGTGACTTCTACAGGACTTACGGGATTAGAGAGCTATCGAGCTATCAACAGGAAGATTATGTGAGATGTTGAAATTGAAATTCGAAAGGGGTGTTTGAAATTATTTATATAAAAAATTACATTTGAACGTACATAGACAACCTGAAAGTTATATTTTGCAGCTTATTATTTTGCGTCCGACGCAACGGGCTTATGAGAAAACTATTAAGAATTTTTGATACCCATTTATTAATTCATTCATCTTTGATAACATATAACGGTAGAATGTCTAGTAGGTATTGTTTTTTATACTCTTGTCTTTATTGGTTTTAAAAATAAGAAATGATTAAAATGCATAGGAATTACTCATTTTAGTTTCAGTCTCTTTACCAGCTCCGGTTCTAATTAGGGTAAAGCGAGATTGTTTATTATAGCATGAATAACATCTTTTGGTCGATGCTTTCTAGGAGATATTTTTTTCTCCTCTACTTATTTCAGAGGCACATTAGAATCCCTTTGACTATAGGGATTCTTCCTTTTTTCTGTACTGCGCTTTTTGGCGTCCTTTGCCGCCTCACGTCTAAGAGTTCCAGCCCTTTGATTCTACTCAGGTCCTACTACATGCACATTGTATGTATACCAATAAACATAAATAGGTAGAAGGGTTTACTCATCATTTTGTCACATATACGTTGAATGCGTTATGCTACCTATCTCAAATGGAATATGCAAGCAGATTGCCCATTATTAAGGTAAACACACGCATCAGGCGTAAGTTCAATGACCCAAAATTGTCGACAGAATGACAACAAAAAGTGGAAAGTTAGTTTACCTTTTAGATGACTAATAGTCCATAAATGGTAAGCCACATTCAAAAGTCGTGCCGTTTGTGAATAAAAATAGCGGTGAAACGCAACCTTTTCAAAACGGACACATTGTAACTATTGTACTGTATGGCCACAAGCACTTGCTTCACTATGACAGGTCATAAGTAATTCGCTATCATCGCCCGTCTGTATTTAGAGATAACTTCCAGACTTCTTCATGATTTTCCAGACGTATCGAGTACCCAGTAGCCGCCCTTGGTATTGGTTTGTTTGACTTTAGTATCTTATTGCTGGTTCAACCATAATGTTACTCTACTGTGGTATGTGTGTGTTGTGTGTGTGTAACTTACTCTCTGTGTGGTATGTTACTCTACCACGCATCTTCGTTGTGGCTACTTGGTGAATTGGTTAATCCTGTCAGTATCAAGAGAATAACGTACATGTAACCTGATTACATTTTTTTTTAATTTCTCGCCATCCTAAAGGTATAAGACAAGTACTTAAACCGTTAGAAGTAAAGATCTTATGGGTACTTTTTTATATGCGTGAAGAACGAATAACTTTCGCTGACCGACCACTTTCGCCTTCGTTTCAGTAGATAATAACTTCGAAATGGGGTGACGCGGCTCATTGGGCATTGCGTCTACTTTGCATTAACTTTGTTATGTACTGCGGTAATTGTCGGGCGATAGACCATGGAGTTATAGATGTAAGGGAAATTGAGCTTGCATAAGTATGAATAGCGTGAAACAGTTCAAAAGTTTTGATTGGAAGGTGTGGATGCCGGATGTTATGCGACTAAATTAGTCTTAAAGAGTATCTTACGTACTTGATCAGCTTCTATTAGAATCTGTATTGGAGTTGTTTACAGATGTCCATAGGCTGGCAGAGACATCTTACAATCAAGTGGATTGCATGCTCTTATGCTGCTTTGTTCTTATAAAAAAGTAAAGGTGCGTTTTTCATCTGATGGTTAGTTAGATCACTATGGTTCATGGAAATCTAATTAACCCGATGTATACCAGTATCCGAAGACTAAGTTGAAGTGGTTTTGTTGTCATCTTCATTATATTTATTGTTACTATTTAACTTTCTTGCAAAAAAACTTATTCATTATGTTAAATTACAGTTTTCTCGGAAGATCCAAAAGTGATACATTGTGTATGAAAAATATCCCAGCTATGACATGAACTTCATGCATTATTCAATTCTGCACTTTCCTCACACGATGCGTTATTACAAAATTATACTAGAGTACGTGGCAATCTTCCTTCCTTACAAGGGCCCATAAGAAAAGGAGTACTCAAATATATTCTACTTTTACTTCACGACCTCTACGACACGACGATTATTTTTCAAGACCTCCACCACTAATTTGCAATCGTATGTACATTTGCATTCTACGAAGATTGCGCGATGATTTTGTGATCTCATACGTCATTAGTCATTACTATTATTCTAGAGTTTAAGTACATACTTCCTTTCTCTTATGGGTAAATATTATTCTTCTATATCAATTTTATTTATCAGATAACTAAATATGTAATATTTACTTCCTTTCTCACATTTAGAACGTTAAACGACCTACATAATTTTAATACTCCATATAATTCGCCATAAACGCAATTCTCCACAGTTTAATAAACTTTATTAAACCTGTACGATACGTTATCGTTGAAAGTAATAATGGTTACTAGAGTTGCGAGCACGTAGGACGGGAGGGCGCCATTAAAAATGGACAAAGAAATGAGGCCCATTAAGTACAGTTGCGCGCCGAAGTGACAAGCGCTGACAGAACCGTATAGTGCCCTTAATCTCTGCATCAATATGGTTCGATACTTCGATACTTGTGCCAATTCTTTTGACATATCTGAGAATTGCTGTGTCAACTACTAGCTATATGTTAGATAACATTCAATCTTGTTTTACCTTCTGTTTAGTTTTCTTGACTATCCGATTTTTAGTTTTTGTTGTAGTAAAGTTTTATTGGGAAAGTGGAACTTTGGCACTATGCATATTTATTCATCCAAAAGTTAGAGGTATTATATCAATATTTGTGCTATTAGATATTTCTATTCGCCATCATATAATACTTGTTAAAAGATCAGTAGAGTTTAGTAGTAGTTGAATAACTGAAACAACGTTGCTGCTCTTTTTTAAATTATACTTTCTCTATTATTATTTCATAACGCTCAATCTGGTTCTAGAGCATTCACGGGATAAGTAGAAATGGAATTCTAAGCAGACCAATGTTTTGTACGGTTGATCCTAAAACGACAAACGATGACAGAACCGCAAGATGTCCTAAATCGCTGCTTCAATAAGGTTCAAGCGAAGTGACAGGACATATCCTCTTCATGTGACACTTGCGTACAAATTGCTGCGGTTCTATCGGGAGGTCGCTGTAAGTGACAAATTGTGCTGTCAATCTGATTGACATCTCATTCCGATCTAAAACGTTATAGTGTATAGTTGTAGTTGTAGATTCGTGATTATTGAGATTTGTCTACGGCCTCATCGCCATGCGCTATCGTCATATTATCGCATTTTAATATAGCGTTAATAATTTTAGTGCCAGTATTAATTCCATTATTGATAATGAACTGTCATCAGTATCATTATTAACGCTATTTTATTTCATCTGCAAGATGTGTTATCACGTTATTAGTGTCATTTATAAGTGAGTTATCAGCGCGTAGCCACGCATCTGTAAAATACTTCAAGTGGAAGTTCCATTTTGGGGTAATACATATCTTTTAATCCGTAATAAATGTATAATTTTACTTATCGTTTTGTCTGTTAATGAATTTACTACTAAAACTGCCACCGCGTGTGGTTTTTACCAGATTTGCCAAATGACATTAATTATCGCGATTTTTTTTGTAAAAAAAATCGGACTTAATGCTTCTAGCATTAAGTCCGCCTTTTATACC
>DWPV01008115.1:0-10223 GCA_018251915.1 Urbanus proteus proteus
CGCTGGGAATCGAACCCAGGACCCTCGGATTAGCGGTCCGGCGTGTTAACCATTGCGCCATCCGGGTCGTCGAATAACATATTTTGAAAGGTAACTTAGCTATTTAAACTATTTTCAATTTAAACTCTACACATAAGATAAGAACGATATTTTTCCTCCTGGTACGTATTTGTTCAAATAGAACCATCATCTGAAATTACTTTACCCCGATGATGCCCTGGTATACTTTCCTTCAAGGACACAGCGCGAACACTATGAGTACTTTGCATGAAACAACGATATACCTCAACGAATGTCTCGAACAATATGACAGATGCCTACCTTAGACCAAAAATGAAAGACAATGGAACATTGCGTTGTAGCACTACTTGTATGAGTGCCATTTCGAATAGCACCATTTCTTGTGAAAGGATTTAATCCAGGAGATGAACAGCAGTGTTTTTCTGCGTAACGTCAACAACTGCTGTCTTCTCGTATGTTAGAGATAATCCTCAGAAGACTTATAGATGGATAAAATTATGTACTTATATGTATTATATGAGTAACTTTGAGCGCCATAATATTTCGTAAATGCGAGATAACTTTTTATTTGCTTTAACGGCATATAACTGTTTTTTTTTTAATTTTCTAGAGCTTATAATCGTCCAACAACATAGCGTTCTTCAAAGAGTTTGCGGTTCGATTCCGTAGTCACCACTGCTACGCCTATATCTGTATAATAGCTCTGATGTTAAGTACAGCTGTGTTCTGATGTTACACTACGTTGTCGGCGTTCCACTGGATAGACGGCGTTGTTAGCATTTAAAATTGATTTTGGAGCAGATAGCGCCACTGTGCAGCTGTTGGGATTGTTCGTATGAATTCGACCAAGAAAAGATTGTGTAAATTAAAATTTGTTATGATTAAACCTGTAACAGATCTGGTCAAGAAGTTTCTTTGTTTTACACTGGTTTGAAATTTGGGGTAAAAGACATGATTATCTGAGACATACTAAATAAGTCCTCATAACATCATTTCTTAACGCGCCACTTGCAATAAGTTGTCGTTTTATCGGATTTATATTCTTGGGCTTGGTCTACCATTTTTTGTCTGAGTCACCTACATACAAATGGCACACGGTGCTAACCTACAACCGCTATGCAATTTCCCTCCTTGAATCATTTTCCTTATACCATTTCCTTGTTTTTATCCCATTTCCTTATATCATCTGAATTGCGTACATTTTTCCACAATGTTATTTATATAGAAGCAACTTCAGCTGAAAATTACGTTATTTAGGCACCTTGCGACTTTGGCATACAGTAAATAGTAGAGTAATTGGAGCTTTAATAGTATAGAAGTAGAGAGCATCCAGTCCACCTGATGGTAAGTGGCCACTGCCATTCTTGGATAAGTGTAATCAACCCCTGACAAGATCAGTCTTACGCCACTATCATCAATACATAGTATAAAACAAAGTCTAAGTCTATGTATGCTTAGATCTTTAAAACTTTCTTTTAGGCAGTGGATTTTAATGCGGTTTTTTTAATAGAAAACGCGAAGCCGCGGGCAAAAGTTAGTGAAGTAATAAAAGTAAAAAAAAATCCCGCGGTTTCACACGCGTTAAAAAAGTAAAAAGGAATATATATCGAGATTTTTTCAAAATTAAAGTATACATTACGCCTTAGACCGTATTTATCTTTTAGTGAAACTCCCGTCAAAATCCATCCAGCCGTTTAGAAGATTACCTCCGCCAAACAGACAGACAGACAAATAAAAATATTACATTTTCGTTATAGGTATCGTGTATACTATTGAGTAAAAAAATGTTATTTTGAAATCGCAAACCTCAATTATATTTATTTGTATAGATGTATAGATTTTAATGACAACGTGCTACATAATCGTGTTGATAGCCAAAACGGCTACTTTTGTATGTTTTCTCACATCTGACCATCCCCTAGTCTATAGTATAACGTCTAATATAAATGCAAATGCACTGTCCTCGGGTATCCAACTTCCTAACCTTTGTTAAAACTAGTCAAATTACTCAAGTTCCACTGCCCAACTTCGCCGTAGCTCTAAACATGGGACTATTACATGTATGTACAAGATATTACACTGTTTTTATATAAAACTAGGTTTTACCCGCGGCTTTGTACGTTTTAAATTACGTAAACATCTTCCTCTTGAATCACTTTGTATATTAAAAGAAACCGCATCAAAATCCGTTGCGTGTGTCAGGACAGACAGACAGATCTTTATCTAAGCATATAGAGACAGACAGCGGATAGCGACTTTGTTTTATGTAGCGATAGTGAATTTTATGAAAATATAACTTTAAAAAAAACAGAGTTACTAAGCGGACTACATACAAAGCTCGTCAAATTACTCAAAATAAATCACTGTTTCAATGAAAGGAGATAAAAAAATCTAAAATTGAATAAAGTTCACAATTCAGTACCAACTTTAAAATTATTACACCACACTCCAGTGAACAGAACCGAAGTTGATTTTTACGAATGAAAGCACATGAAATAGAAAAATGATACTAAGGCGTTCACCTTATATATAAATAAGTTGGATAAATACAGCTGGTAATTTTATTTAAGTCTGGTTCTAGATAAAGGATGTTTCACTAACGACTAAATCCGAGACGTTTAGGTCAATGTCCTCGAAGGCAATTACAGTATCCTATAACATGATCCTAATTATTATAAATGGGTTTATTTGTTTGTTTGTTTATTTGTTTGTAACGCCTTCACGTTTTAACTACTCAACCGATCGTTATGAAATTTTGCACACTAGTAGTAAGGGGTCCAGAAAAGGTCATAGAGTGCCTTTTATCCCGGAATACTACTACTCCTGAGGGATATAAAAATATTTTTATACCTGCACTTTTACACGGCTTCTTGCCATGAATGAATAGCATTTGCAATATACCTGAAGCATAAAATCTTAAATTAACGCGAGCAAAGCCGCGGGTAAAAACTAGTCATGTGTATGTAAAAATAATGTTATTATAAGTATGTTTAAACATATAACGGTGGTAAAACCCTTTAGGGTGCGATTTCGGCCACACTACTTTTACACCTATTTTAGGCACGCAATGTTTAAGGCTTTAATGTTAAATCACCGGAGTCCATGGGCGGCAGTGGCCACTTACTATCAGATGAACTGCATGTTCGTTTGCTACGTCCATACTTTAAATAATGTTAAGCTCTGCCTTGGCACGAAGCTTTTCAAGGGTGTTAAGGGAGACATACTTATCCGAGGCATTCCAACCTCAGGCAAGACTGATCATATCTGGTGTTGTTTACTTATGTGCATGGATGGCAGTGGCCACGTACCATTAGATACATACTTCTATACCAAAGAAAAGTAATTAGAAATCTTTCTAACGATTACTTTTATGTCACTACTTTACTATCATGTGTTTCAATCACCAGGTTCTTATTGGAATTCTGTTTATTACTTTTATGCTAACTTAGTGAATGTTGTGACAGTATTTTTCATTAAAGTTCCAATGTATAGTTCATATAAAGTGACACATGAAATCAGGTTTAAGTGACAAGAGATAGACGTTTTATTATATGGACTCATCTTCCACTGAAATGCAAAAACTAATTCCCGCTAGAAAGAGGTATGGCAGTGGTAACTTTCCTGTCCGACCATCACCACAACTATCACCACCAAGTCCATCCATCACCCTCTTCAGAATAGGATTTTGTCATGATCAAAGTAGCAACCGAGCAAGCAGTCCACCTGATAGTAAGTGGCTACTGCCGCCCGTGGACATCTGTAAGCAACCCCAGATAACATCAAGCTCGTACCTGAGTTTGACCACAGATGCGTTGCTACCGCTGACGACTGAGCTGCAACGCTTCGGATAAGGATGTCTCAGAAATATTCCCACTCTTTAAGTACTAAGATAGTCGCATTATATACGTATATGTATTAAATGATTTTGATAGTGGTGATACGATGACTAAGGTATTCCTTAAATAGGCATAGAAGCTTTGACAAAAAGTTTTTTTTTATACTAAAGATAATTAATAACATAAACGAATCCAAAATCAAATGGAAAATGCTGCCAATCTGGAAGTTCAAATAAAAAAAAAATATCTGGAAGTCCAAAATAGTATTTACATTAGTAGTAGTTATCCAGGTACCTAATTATTGTTATTACCGCTACCTCCTATGCCTTGATTCAATCTTATTCATAGGTAGTTCAGAATCTAATCCCGAAGCACACGTCCGCTAGCAATCTCATGACACTCTGCTGCTATGTCTCACTAAGAGCGAAAAACGATAAACTTAAAGCGACAAGAAATAGTGGATAGTGACAATGATGACGTAGATCACTATTTTCTAAAGGAGTGGCGCTATTGTTTACTAGCAAACTAATGTTATTTAAAAGTAAGTTTTTCAAGTATATAGACCAAGTAATAGACCGTAAAATTTCGATTGAAATATGGATCAATAGCTCTTTTTCTGTAAGATCCATTCAAGATACATTTGAAAATTTGGAGTAAATAGTGTTATCACGATTAGATTGGTTACAAATGGTCATGTGTACCAGTTATCACTTACCACTAGGAGATCAGCATGCTCGTTTGCTACCTCGTACAAAAAAAAACAAAGTGAAGTCTTTCCGCAAGTCATCAAAAGATCGCCCAACAGATGGATTGCATGTTTATTACTTTTATCTTAAGGAAACACTGGTGTTTGTTGCATTAAGAAATAACCCACTCGTGTTTTTCATCGCTTACTCGCTTCTAGTTTCTGGTCAAACACCTCCGTTAATCCCCTACTAATTTCAAACTGACTTGAAACTCCGGTGAAATTGCATCGGAATGCCTATACGGGGGCTAATTTTAATAGACCAGTTATAGAGTCTATCATAGAGATGATGCGAGCTCTAACCTTAACTCTGATAGGTTTGTGCATACTTGCATCTTACATATGCATACATACATTTCATATGAGATTATTATGCTAATCCTTATAGCAATTGTGTTCATGCCAATTAAATTGTTGATCCAATAATAAATTATGTGTCCCGTGAAAACAAAATAAAAGCTATGCCTTAAGTGGAATATGATAGGAAAGTAGTCCAATATGGTTAAAAGGGGTACCTCCTCACTACCGCACCTATTTTTGGTCTGAAGCATTTTTTCCTTTCGGTGGAATGTATACCCCCTTTATGGTATATAAGTTAGAGGTATCTCCGACTGACTTACATATGAGGTATTTTCGACTGACTTATATATTTGGGGACGACCTTATCGAAGTAAGTTACACATTTCCATAGATTGCAGAGGCCACTTATCATCAGATAGACATTCTCACATTATCAAATGCTATTCGCTACTTGTATTGACAAATACATTATAGCAAAGGTGCATAACAAGCGTAAAAAGTTCAAGATAAATGCGATCAATGTCGGCAATCAATGTCCTTTTCAAAGTTCCCAATATTAGTTAAAGCTAGCTATTCCTGGAACCAACGAACCACAATAGCAACTAAGTCCAGGTAAAATAAGACTATTTTTTTATTCTAAAACTTAAAACGTTTTCTACACTTATAGTCCCAATCTAAATTCATTTAGATGTCTGTCTGGCGGGGATCGAACCCAGGACCCATTGTGCGTCAGATCGGTATGGTAGCGTGGGTCGTCGATGTCGTCGTCCTAGATTATTGCCTGATATGGACCGCAGACGCATCAGCACAAAGGACTAAGTTGGACCGCCTCACATAAATATCTCTCTTATCACACCCTTCAAACAACACAGCAGCGCTTAACATTGCTTTTATTAGGCATAAATAGTTATGACAATGAAACTGCGGAGTTAAAACACAGTGTATACATTAACAATACATTACAGTAAAAGTGCATAACAAGTTTAAAAGTTAGACCAGGCCGCGGTTATACGGTTGTGGAGCAATCAGTCAAAGTCAACAATCCGGTTTAAAGTTACGGGGAATGTCCTTGCGGTGGTAGTAATGGTATTAGTCTTAAGGCTGGAAGCTAGGGGGATTGATATCAATTTTGTAACTAAATCTAAATACAATAATACTTCTAATCATAATTATAATAATATTTAATCTATCGACTTATGACTTGACGAATCCCGCGGTCAACATACCGGTCTGCCGCAAAGTGGGTCCCGGATTCGATTCCCGGCCAGACAGATCTGAATGATGAATTTAGATTTTGGTTCTGGGTCTGGGTGTTTGTTTATTTGTCTTTGTGTGTCCATATCACCCACGATACAGGGGAAAATC
Organism: Urbanus proteus proteus; assembly: GCA_018251915.1. Lineage (NCBI taxonomy): Eukaryota > Metazoa > Arthropoda > Insecta > Lepidoptera > Hesperiidae > Urbanus > Urbanus proteus. The sequence continues at coordinate 6,268 of DWPV01008115.1, forward strand.
CTAGTGTAGGGCTTTGAGTGTAGAAAGCATCTTGTAACCTTGTTAAAGTTAAGTATGTAAAATTGACAAATTGAGCATTTAACCAACAAAACGTAAATAACTTGATAGTAACAAAACATAATATTTTTTATAAAAAACTTAATTTACAATTTTTATAAATTAAAAGCAGTAATTATCGCATCTTAAGTTTCAATATATAGTATCTTAAGTTTTAAGCCGCTTGCTCATTCCGCACAGACAAATTTTATAGGAAAACAACAAAAGTCACATTTGCTTGTAACCGCACAAGGACATGCAAGTACATTACCCGATTCAGTTCGCTTTAAACCTTGCTTTTTCAATATTTTTAATGCTTATTTATCTTTGCCATGTTTTTACAAACTTTCAATCGACTACGAAGTTTTGCTACGCTCTACGAGGAAACCTACGCCGTAGCATATTCGTAGCTCATTTCGTAGCATGAAAGCAAACGCAATTTTTTTCACTTATTCATTTTATCTCATTCCAAAGCAAACCTTTGTACTAAAGGAAAATTCGCTTTATAGCTTTACATGGCGATAAAAATAAATAAAATAAGAACACGCCTTATTCACGACGTGATTTAACATTCAGACCGGAATATTTATGCGGCTATCAATATGTTTGGCTTCGATGTGTTACTCTTTCGGTAAAAACACAAAGAATATTTAACGTTTTTGTCTTGTAACAACAATGGCTTTTCCTCACTTTGATAGGCTTAGTTCTAACAGGAAAACACGGTCGAGTGTGTTACTATCATGTTTTACAAGAATGTTTGTCTGTTTGAACGTTACGTTAAATGCCTCTCTCAGTTGTGGGAGAAAACCCGTGCCCAGCAGTGGGCCTTAAAAAGAGTTGCGGCGAAATGCATCTTTCAGTATAAATATTTGTTTAATTCCTAATTTTATAATATACAAGTAGAAAACGAGTATGCAGCCCACCTGAAGGTAATTGGCCTCTACCGCCCATGATCATCTGTAATCAGCCTTGGATAAAATATCTTATCTGAGGTCGGCCACAGATGTGTTGCTACCTTTGATGTCTAAGTTGAAATGCCTCAGATAAGTATCTATGTCTCCCTAACTACACCATTCAAACCAAAACATAGCGTTTAACATTGCTGTTATTATAAGGCGTAATGTTAGCGCCCAAGCGCAGCGAGGGTGATAAACGCCATGCAATAATAACTTAGGTTACGAGTATCGTATATTATTTTATAGTACATGTGAAATAAACCGCACTTTATGCATGCTTTTCTGTGACGTAAGTTGTCTATTCCTGCACGGTGCGGTAAATCAATCGGTTACGATTAATTTACGCACCGTGCTGAAATACGCAATTTCTGAAATACGCAATCTCGCAATTAAATAATATCAAATTAAATATTTGTTTCACAGTTACGTCATACCTACGAGGAATCTTGCAGAACTAGTTTGTAAGCCAAAGGCTTACAGTTGGAACGTGCACCTGTGCTAACCAAATGTCTTAATGAAAATTTACGAACATTGCCTCCAGTTGCTTAATTAAGGCGCATTTTCATGCAACTCTACGTATTCCCGAGTGGTCCATTCTCGACCGACATTTAAAGACATAAGTAGGCAATGAAAATGTTAACTTCTGTCGCTTGTGTATTTTGGACGATATGTCAAAGTATTTGTGAAATTATTATTCGACTCCGGCGGCACCACCACGTCCACCACCCATATTAATTCTGCTTTATAACAGTGTAGCGCTGCTGTGTCCTGGTTTGAAGTGTGTGGCAAGGGAGATATACTTATCCAAAGCGTTACAACTTAGTCCTCGAGTAGCAACACATCTGTGTCAATTGTCAACACATCTTTCACAATATTCGTATGATAATTTTTGTACAGATGACAATTCGTCCTTTAAAAGCCCTTTTAAAATCGTTATCACAATACTTTATCAGTGATATTACAGCGCTTACACCACGCTCATCCATGGTTTATTAGAGAATTATTTAATTGTATAAACGATATGAAAAACATAAGTTCCCAAAATATTATTTCATCGTTATTATTGTACTCAGCACCATCTATCGATAAATGTTGGCAACTTTTGTATTTTAATCCGACTAAATTAAAAATGTCTAATAGTGCATTATAAAATTAGTGTTAACCGACCTATATAAATTGGCTGACCCAGAAATGGATTTTTTTTCTTTTGAGTAATCACGCCATGGAGCTTCTAACGGTCATCTTTATAATGTTCATAAAATTCATTGCTTGCGTTCATCAAACTTGCTGAACTTTGTAAACTTTAATTTAGCAATCGCTAAACGTACATATTTATAGTTAGGTACTAAAACTTAAAATGTGAAGTGAAGCTTTTACCACATTTTAATGAACTTCAAGCTTCAAAATCTGCTTTATATCCTTAGAGAACGTTTCAAAAAGGCATCAAGTTGCACTAACTTTATAAGTATACGACGACCCAGCTGTATAATTACGAAGGCTGGTACGTTTGGTTTTATAAACGAAACGATCAATCAGTTCGTTTTGAATTTACACACAAAAAATAAATAAACGTATGGAATATGACATGTTTTTCTGTTCTGAAAACCATTAGGAAAACTAAATTTCTAAATGAATTTTACTTTTGAAAATATCTTAGCAGAATAACATGAGCTTAACGGCATATCTAATGTAAATTCATAATTAATTTGGCTATATTTGTACGTCGTGACGTCAATAAAATACACATTTTATAATTCTGTTTTAAACTAAAATAGTAATTTTAACACAACTTTATTTTCAAATAAACTTATCATTATTTAAAACATTTAATTTCTTATATTTGTAAGAACTGAGTTTAAAGAAAAAAACATTTCTTTCATCAAACTTCCATTTTTGTAATAAGCCAATTGATACTTTGTAAATTGTATATTAGCACATTTACACACGATGTAAATCGAAACAATAATATCTATTGCTTTCGTTATAAACATGCTAATCACTATTTATATTACTAGTTAGTGCAGCTATAGTATGCGGTTTGGTGTTAACCGTTTTATGTCGGGTGTATCGTTACTGGCTCCTCGTTTTAATTGAAGCTACTATGTTGCACGTGAATGGCACTAATACGTACTTTGACACATATCTATATGTTGACATATGTCAATATACACATATATGAGCGTAACTTCTTTGTCCCAATGCTTAACATGGATATATCGCACAACTGGAGGAGGCTTGAAGTGTTTACCACGCTGGTCCAATATGGCCAATCCATGTTGGTAGATTTAAAAGAGCCAAACTGAGAAGTTAGCCCCTAAGACGTTTTTATAATCATATGGTCGTCTACTCGTGATCAACCTCCGATAAGAGCATAATCCTACCAGAGGCAAGTGACAGTTACCTTGCTCTCACTAAATAATTAGAGAAATTGGAACATCTGTGTATCTCCCTTCAAACCAGAGCACAGCCGCGCTTAATTCTGTTGTTATAATCCTGAAATAGTAGTAAGTAAAACACAGACGATTCTACCGCCTTTTAAATGTTGTAAAATTTTTTATACATTGTAATATTTCTTCTACAATAATATTTTTAATAAAGTAAGACGGAAATTAATTAAAACTACATAATTTATTATACTCTCATACAAATTAATTGCTTCTTAATTAGCAAAGTAGTAGCTTTGTTTCATTATCACGTGATGTAATTAAAAATAAATGAGAGAGGCCTATTGTTCTATTCAAACTATTAACGTCTTACTTAAGCTGGAATATACAGAATTATTAATTCTAGCTTTTACCTGCGACTTTGTTTGTATAATAAAACAGGTTGCACTTAAGATTGTAAGAAAAGAGACATTTGTAATCAATCCCAGACAGATAAATAAAGCAGGTAGATCTATCATTCCTAACAAAAAAATGACGCCATTTTTAAAATGGTCGGGCTATAAAAGTGATTATGTGAGGG
>DWPV01008116.1:0-10223 GCA_018251915.1 Urbanus proteus proteus
TACTTTTATTTAATTTTATTATTTGAGAGGAAACTGAGTTAACAAAATTCATACCTAGCTCCTGGACCATTATGTACGAAAATGAAATCGCTTTAAAATGCAATTATTTAATTATTAAACTACAAAATAATATAATGTAAGCTTATTTATCGATGTTATGATTCCCCATGTGTCTTTTAACAAATAAAATTGAACCATTTTACACCACAATTTGGCATTTTTCTGAAGTAATCACATGGACGTCCGGTCACGTGTCTTGCGCCGGACGACTGAGTCGCGTTGGCCCTATAAATACCAATATAGGGCCAACGAACTGGGGTCATTTGTAGCGTTCGTTAACCGGGTCCATACTATAATAAGTCAATGACCTAATGCCATTACTGCTTTCTATGGGTAGGTAACGAAGGATGGCTTCCCTTAGAAATATATTTCTATTTTCGATCGTCTTTAGACCAAAAATTTGTTCGCTGGCGGTAGAGCAAGAGCCTGTTAATACCTATTTAAATTCATTAGTCAATACTTTAACCCTTTGCCACCTGTTGGATATTAAAAAACCACAGCGTCATTTGTTCCTCTTCCCGACTTGTCTGACATTGACAGTTCTGAGATTTGTTTTATTTGCTTTTAATTTGTTACTTCCCTGTTTTTATGTAGAAGACAATAAAATTGGTTATACTGCCAGTATTACTATTAAATTAATAAAATATGCTTTAACTATAAAGAGTGTGTTGAGGTTGAATGGGAATTAATGACTGTGGGTAAGTTTCGTATTACTGAAGTACCTAACATTAAATATCTAGTTATAATATTTGCAATTACAGGTGCCTAATTCCAATATTTTGGCATATATCGGTATCAGAGATCCTCAATTAATTAAATTTTAAGTAGATTTATAAGTACGATTACTTCAATGCGTCACCGTACAGTCAAGTAGAAAATATTGTCTTTATGACAATGATGTTTTTGTAACTTTCTAGAAGATCTTAAATCTAGTTCTAATGAGCTACTCTTGACCTACTGTATTGAAGATGTAACATATCATGCAAAGCGTTAAATAAAACGACTAAATAAAAATGTATAATAAGGCCGGTTTCATACTTATTGCGGTCCATGAGCGGATTTGATAATCCCTATAATATTGTTATACAAATATTTTATAGTCTGTATTCTACAAGATTAGGTTTTTTTCAAAATCATGCGCAACTGTTCTGTGTTTTATTTCTTTTTAATTGTGGACTACGTCTCAAGGATGTATTTTTTGTTTTCAAGGGTTAACTGATTTCTGACGGATGAGGAAGTAACATGTGTCATCTCGGATCCAATCGTCATTATATTTAATTTTATTGAGCGCCTTCGAAGGTTTAGTGTTGAAGGAACCCCTAAAAAACAAAATCAGTTTTTTGTTCAATTGTGATTTATTAGATAAAATGCTTGAGTTGCCTGTAACGTAAAATAACTCAATAGGTTTTTAAATAGGTACCTATAGGTATTTTCTGTAATGTATAATTATTGAGAGGAATATTGCAATCAAACATTTCAGTACATATATCTCAATGTAAAAAATGCCATTATTACATTATGTACTTACGACATTAATTATTGGGATAATATATTAAGAGATAAAGTAAAATATAACGGGAGAACTGAATCTTCCGTCTTAAAAATTATATATTTTTTATTCTAAAACACTTGGTTTTAAAAAAGGCAAATCAATATCAACATTATAAAAAAGGTAATAAAAAGCGCGGGAAAGGAATGAGAGCTGGTTTTTTAAACCTCACCTGTAGCGAGGGTGAGGATGAGGGCTTGGAGGCCGTAAAAAATATAAAACCATCCTAATGAATCTAACGTGAGAATTTTCGGGATTTCTTTGTTTGTTATATTTTTTTATTATTTGGGTGAAGGCTTCTAGTAAGTATAATTTGTTTGGATTGATTTTAAGAGAGCTGGCTGTATAGCAGAACTAAACAGTATGATACTGTCATTATTGTAATAACTTCTATTCTATTACTTATTCATAAATTTTATTCGAATTTTGAAATGGAAATTCGAAACTTAATAGTTCAGCTAATGTAGGCAGCGCCTCTGTGTAAGTTTGTGAACAAAAATCGAATTTAATAAACTTCTTAATTATTACTTACTTTTTGTACCTGTAGACCACTGATGTGTTCTAATTTGAGGGATGATGTAACCCCTAAGAAGCTCCTACGTTTATGATAACCGAAATTAGTTCCTTGGAAAGAAACTACCTAATAGGTATCTGTCCTGTTCTGATTAAGTTAATAACGCTTGATACAGTTAACAAAAAATAAAAGTCTCTACAAAAACTTTATGCGACATATAAATTTACCGACGCTCATAATCTGAACCTATATCAAAGTTTAGAGTACCCTGGAAAAAGAACTGGGTATTTTATTATACCTTCCATTAATCTCAGAAACATATTATACAGCAACCTTTTAGAACTTATTATGGATAACGGTTAAGAAATAAACATCAAATCGTTAACTCGTAAACTTTAATATTTACACCGCCATAAAAGTAATGCGCCGGTAACATAATTAAACTTTATCCCTTAGAGATTCAAACCTTGGTTGATGTTTAATCTAATGGAATACATTTTTAACACTAACTTGTGATCCTGACATTGTTTACGCGAATTATATTAGGTATTTTGGAAATACAGATTTATAGAATCTAGTAGATCGTGCTGCCCTTTTTGAATCAAAAGCATGGAATCGTGTATGAAATTGAGCAGTTAGTATCATTTGCGTCAGGGTAACATGGTGTAACTTTTCTCAGCCGCGGTGTCGATCATGAATAGCACTTCTTTTCTTCCGTGATTGTCATAGAAGGCGGTTAAGGGCAATAAAGCAATGGGCAATAACATCTTCCTGAATAACATCAACTTATACTATGGTCAACGATACGCAATTCCAGGAACAGTGGTGATTGGCAAAGGCTCCCCTAGCAGTGGAAGTCCACTGTCCAAGTAGAAGGTCACTGGACTGATATCTACTACGAGTAGTTAAGCATTCTCAATAGAAGGCTGATGGATGGATGGAGTACCACAAGTACAAAATTAATTTTAATAGTAGAGGTTTACACCGTTCCACAAAACACATTACGGATGTGCCTTAATAGTAAGAATCCAACGCAATAACTCCAGTACCAACTGTCCGTTCGCGCCCCATTCGTTTTTATTAAACCTCTATCAAGCTACACAGTTTTTGTTATCTGTTTGACGTTCTCACAGACTGAATGGACTGTACGACTTAAAAAATACGGAAGGGTTGCCAGTATTAAAAATATTAAAACTTTGTTTTCGCTGGCCGTAAGGTGCGGTGGGAATAAATGACCCTCCGAATGATTTTTTAACTTCCGGGAAGATGTTTAAATGGTTAAGAGGATGTGATAAAAAGACTGGACCATACGTAGCTTAGGGGTCATAATGGTACAGTCAATTTGATGGGAGACTATACGTTTAATGGTCGTTTGTGGGTTGAATATTATTTGTTTAGGTAGTCTTTCATTTGTAACGTGTGTTTATTCTCGCTTTATAGTTTAATGAATAACTTCTTTGAAGTATTGATTATACTATCGACATGTGTGTACTTTTAAACCTAGCATCGGTCATAGGAATTAGGAATGGGAATTTGAATGGGTGACCAACAGTTCTTAGACTAAAGGTTATCGTTTCGGAGGGTACGTTAAGTTGTTAGTCACGGTGATATGCAGTTATGTAATGTATGTTACGATCTGAATTCGTAGAGCCACGTAAACCTAAATAAAGTTACACAATTTTAAACTTCGTATTTAATATCACACCGAAATAAGGATATGATTAAAACATAATAGTAGTAGCACTTATTAATTAAGTAAGCTGTTATATAGCACTGGGTTTATTTATTATATGCCATGCTATAAACTGTATCTGATCTTTATACGGTAAATTCATATGGTCTTTACTACCTATAGTACTATATCTATGTTATCTGTATTCAAAAGTATACCTAAAACATTGTATTAAAATCTATACTAATACTAATAAACTATACTAATAATGTTATAAAGAGAATAGATGTAATACCAAATGTAATACCAAAATAATGTAAATGATGTAATACCAAAGATGTAGTACCAATTTAAAGATTTTTACTTAGAGCCAACTTTAATTAGAGCTATAGGCTATATTTCCTCAAAATTCGTACTTTTTTAACGTGGGTGACACCGCGGGAACCAGTTCGTAATTTATAAAGTGGTATTTTGAATTCAAAAAGTTTAAATAGCAGTTAGGTTGGTAATAGTCAACTTCCTGTCAAATACACAATTTTAATAATGTTAGGGCCTTTAGGGTAAAATGCCCTTAATTTTAGAACCTATAAAAGCTGATAACTATAAAAGCCACAATGCTTTTAGCCGTGGGCGCCACTTAGACCATTTACACATGTTTTCATTACAGACTAATTGCCTCGGGGAGGGTTCGTTAGCACCTCACCTACGTTTTTTGAAATTGACAAAAAATAAAAACTATTACCCGGCCCTGACCACCCCCGGTCGCGGTTGAGGGTTGGGCTTTAGGGCTGTCGATACACCTTAAAATATTTTTAAATGTTTTTGAATTTGGAAGGAAATTGGTAATAACTTGATGATCAATAAGTATTTCGAATTAAGTATTATAATCTACTTCGTTCTATAGTTATATTAATAACTTTAGAACATGTGTTTAGAAAATGTATCTTTAACAATTTTTGTGTAGAACACAAAAATTATTCAAATCATTTTATAAAGCGTTCAATTTTGCTATGGCTACATAAAACTGTGAATTTATTTATTTTTATATTAATTGTGCGTAAATTATATTGACTCTACTCTACAGATACTTTGTGGGCTACAATATTTAACTAATTTGATTTCGTGTGCGACATGGTAATATACATTAAAACAAATAAGTATATACCTTTAGGATGGTTATTGAACTTCATTTAGATTTAGTCTAACTTGGAATTGAATCCATAACCACGATATCATAACAATCGACATTAAATTCGACGCATAAAACTATAAAAACTTGAGTCCCAGCCCTAGCGCGGCCATCTGTCAGCGGAAGGCACGGAAGGGTTGCGACTGACGGACTGTTTACTTAATGTGACACACTGACACATTATGAACCAAGTTTTGAACTTATACTGTAGTGCAGTACCGTAGTATTATTAAAGGTAAATAACTCCTGTTATAAAACTGAAACTGAGCTAACTCTAAGTACCTACTAAGTTGGAACGCCTCGGATAAGTATGTCTCCCTAACCATCTTTCAAATCAGCTCTGTGTAGCGCATCTGTGGTCGACTTCAGGGAGGAATGTGATCTTATCTGGGGTTGATTATGGATGTCCATGGGCGGCAATGGCCACTTACCATCAAGTAGACTGCATGCTCGTTTGCTACTTCGATATTAAATACATATATGTATGTAAGGTAATATACATTCGTTGTAGTTTTATTAAAAAAACTAATTTTAATGTAAGCCCGACTTCCATTTAGACTATGTCATAATAAATTACTTTAAGGGAGTGATAAATTTATTTAATACAATATATTTGATTGTTAGCATTGCCTAGTGGTGACCTCTCAATCGGGGTCCAAGGTTCGAAACTCAGGCACGCTTGGTCCCTTTTGCTACAAGGGTGCAGGAAGTGAATGAAGATCATGATGAAACTTGCACACCAGAGAGCTTAAAGAAAATAGGTCTCAAATGTGTGTGCATTGTACCTACAAGCGCTTAACTGACACTTTAGACTATGGCCTAAACTCTTATTCTTGGTCTTATTCTGAATTCAGCAATGAGGAAGAAAGCGATAGGCCTGTTATGTTTAACGAAATTTCCTTATCCTCTTCATTTTGTTTTTTTTTTTTAAATTAAAAGTCATCTGATGATTTATGAGCGCAGTTGGAATCATCAGATGGACTGTACGTTCGTATGTCACGTCACAACTAAAAAAGAACTACTTAATTTTCATTTTATTTGATTGTTCAATTACAAACTCCTGTCTTATAATGTAAAAGCAAAAGTGAATATTATATTTTCTTATCCACTGCTTTAAGTTACTATTAGCTTTCTTTATAAATTCATAGTATTTTCCAATCTCCTTTAAAATCGAGTAAAAATGAGATTCGTAGAAATGATATCAAGCATTAATTACAAGCTGATGACTAATCTAAACTCCGAATCAAAATCCAAAAACACATGTCCGTCAAATCCCATCGTAATTTCTTTATTATATTTGATTAACCCTTCAAACCTCAGTAATTACGAAACAGATGCAACTCTGATTAATTACTAGAAAAAGTGTTTGGGCACCCACCTGCCTCGAATCTCGCTTTCAATTTGACGAAAAAACCTTTAAAAAGCATACCGAAGGTTTTTTTGACCCTAATCTCGTATGTAAATCGACCAGTCATTGTCTTTGGCTCTAAAAACTCGACGGAAGTGACGGGATTGAGATTTTTTAATCTACATTTCGTTATTAGTGTGGCTGCTCTGTGGTCGCATGTTTTAGCGCCAAGAGTACTTTATTTTTTTAATTCACGCGTAGATTATAAACGAATAGTTGTATATTAAAATAATTACTTGCCTATTTCAGATAATTTTAAAATTTATAATTTTAAAAACTAAAGTTACTAAGTTACTTCTAGAAATTAAGTTTCTAGAAGTAACTTAATAAGTTTACTTAATAATACATATAATGTCTAATATGTAGAATTTAAAAAAAATATTTGTAAAGGATAAAACTTTGGATAAAACTTAATATAAATGTATCTACGCCACAAAATATATTACGTAATCATTAAGTTAATCAATAAACTAGCAATTAACAGAGTGAGGTAGGCTTGAGGTAGGTATATGTAACAGAACCTTAATAATTTGCAGGAATTTATTATCCTGCGTATCATACAAATGTTCTGAAACTGCATTTATTCAACAGTTTTTAATAACCAACTAGTATTCCCATTGATCGTTACAGACATACATTGTGATAGATAAGCATTGTGTTCTTACAAACAAGTTGCAAACACCATATCCTGACCTTGTGACCCCACTTTAAGTTTTTTAATCACATCCCAAGACGCAAAGTCACGAACTTCACACGGATGTAGCTTCTCAAAAAAAGACAAACTTTCACAAAGAGGACATTAATATTCATAAATATTACGCATATCAATCACAGTGCAAGATAATCTGCGGGAATAAACCCCAGAATATTGTCTTGTATAGACTGTCATTAGCGCCTTTTGTATCTGCGAACTTTGAGTGTTCCGTAGGGAGAAATGGTTAGTAGAGCCAGTTTTAGTTTGTCATAAGTTTTTTTTCGAACATCTTTATATGATTATTATTTTATTGATATTATTATTAAATGAAAGTTAATATTTGGCGTAGCATCAAAAAGTCCAATTAAATTTAATTTCCAGTTAAATTTTAGTATAAGAAGTGAATTTGGAAATAAGGTATAAGAACATGAATTTGGAAATGTACCATAGGATCGAATGTTTTAGGAAAAAAATATATTAAAATATGATGAAATAAAACTATCAATACCTAAAATTTGAAAAATTATGGATAATCTGGAAATAAAATAGATTTCAAATTTTAAAATTTTGAACATTTCAATAATATTGTTTTTATTTTTTCTTTTTTGTAAGTGAACAAATGAAAATAAATACGAAATAATTAAATCTTAACAGTTTAACAGCAATACCGTACGGAACTCTAAACACAGGACTATAATGCCACTTACCTACACGTAACTTTAAGCATCTTATGCAAATCCTAGCGCGACAAAAGCATGTTTTTGTTTATCCGTTAAGAAATTACAGTAGTATCCGGATTATGTCTTCAAATTACTTTTAGGGGAGTTTGAAAGAAGAGATCTCGCTAATTACGATGGAATTGCTTTTAAATTCAAATTGGCTTGCACGTGTTGTTCTGTGGTAGACACTGGAATTCATAATTGCTGGTTTCGTATGTGTCTTGATATTCCCATGGTTAATTTGGTTTTAGAACAAAATAAATAGTACCAACGTAATATATGTGAATAATATTTCTTTTGTACCAAATAACTACGGTGCTAAGCTGCTTTGTTTTGATTTGAAAGTTGTGGTAAGGGAAACATACTAATTTTCCAAGTAGGTATGTATTATGTACAACTTAGACCTCAGGGAAAATTTGTTGCCGATCTCAGCTAAGATTCTTATCGTACGTAGGACCCTTATCCTAACAAATTTGTTATTGTAATATTAATGATAAAAGTAGCAATTTCATAAATTTCCAAAATATCAATTTTGAAACACTAAGTTTATTCATATTCATATGAAATATTACTAACTATTATTAAATTATAAATATAGAATATTGAACATCTTGCAATATATTTTAATGTAAGTACCTGAGTTACAATAATCAAAATAGTAAAAAAACAAAACAAGAAATCTGCATGTGCATGAAACTAAACTAAAAATGTTCTCAAGACAAAAAACTCTTTTTTGCGTAGTTATAAGAAAAAACTGCACCTAAGACATCGTGGGACTTGCATAAAATTAAATCTAATTTGAATAACTGGCACTATGCAATACGTGACCACTTTTTAAATTTAAGAAAAAAACAAACTTTGTTTTTTTTAAGACCATTCGGTCCAAACAACCCTTCACTAGTTAGTGCGATTTGCATACGCTGTGGCGATTTTTTTAGCCTCACAGATTATGCAAATTAATTTTTTGGACATTGCGCCGGGAATGAACTTTTTTAAGCCCTTTTTTCGACGCTTTTTTCGTCTGAGAAAGTGTTGAGAATGACTTTCAATGTAATAAAAAATCTTAAGATTTTTTAGTGATTTGAATTTGATTAAGCTATTGTTTGTTTGAGAACTGTTTCTTTTAACGATAATAACGACTTTTATAAGTAGATTTTTTATGAAGACGCAAGTAAGCCATTTTAGCTTCAAAATTTACAATATTCAATTTTAACACATTATGAGGTACCTATCTGTAATTGTTTTTACTATAACAAAGTTTTTAGCTTAATTGAATCTTTTATGTATTTAAACTGTAATTTAAAGAATTCGTAATAGTTTGCTTACCCAATCAATTTATGCATTCGTTGAAAAATTAGTGATGTAGATAAAATATTTTTACCTAAGTCCTAAGTCTTAGCCTAATGTCATTTAAAAATACCTTGATTTTAGTTGTAAAATATTTTACAAAGCAGTGACAAATACTAGTTACTATATTATTTATTTCCTCGTGCACCTATATAGAATATGACAACAATACAATGCAGTATATAACAACCATTTACAAAACCGAAATGAAATAAAAGGAACGTTTGTCAAATTTTTTCTAACACATTTTTTACCTGCGCTAGGGGTGGAGCTACTCACCCCACGTTTTTTTTAATTACAAAAACCCAATGAAGCCCCGGGGGTTGCTATTATGAGGGTGGCAACATTTTTTCACATTCAACACAGATCGATATTTTTCCCGCGCACAGATCGCATTGGCGCGCTCTCAACCCGTTCCGTTTCACACAACAAAAGAGGGACCCCTTTTATGTAAAATTTTATTCATCCATTTTTTCCTCCAGTAACGGTTGGAACGATTCTTTTCGGTAATAACTAGGGTTGCTATTAAAAGGGGTTGTTTTTTGTGAGCTCTCTACACGCGATTTTACGAAATTGTTAACGACACGCAAGTCGGCTTTGAGTTTTCGTTTAGATGTAAAAGGATTAGGCACCTAAAATTTAAGTAAAAATATATGTTACGATTATTTATAAAATTTGAAAGTAGGTATTATTGAAAATATTTTTTGATAATAATCTGAATATAGCTGGCTTGCCTACTAGTTTGAAAATCAAAGGAATTAAAAATTACCTAGTGCAGATATGTACTTATCCAGAATTACGAATACGTATTCCATATTAGCTTGAACAATTAATTTTAATTATGAAATAAATTGATTATATAAATTAACTTGTATTTAAAACTTTATTAATAATCTTGGGTAGGTATTAAAAAATAAAAAGTGCGTTACAGTCCAAAAACACTTTCAACAGAAGTATTCACAAAATGTGCAAAGTATCCGACTAATTATTAAGCAACTAGCTTTTGCCCGCAGCTTCGCTCGCGTGGCTATTGATATGGGATGAAGATTTTCTATGAGTTAAAGTATTTGT
>DWPV01008117.1:0-10222 GCA_018251915.1 Urbanus proteus proteus
GTATAGTAACATCAGTTTATTCTGTAGTATATTTAGTATCAGCGTTGCACCCGTGCGAAGCCGGGGCGGGTCGCTAGTCGATCATATAAAAAGTCGAACGAGGAAGGGTAGTATTACCATTAGTAACGCTTTGTTGTTAACAATGTTGCTCTCACTTTAACTCCTGCAATACGTAGAGAAAAACGAAGTCTGTCTTTCTACAGTTTCAAAAATTCTGTGTAATAAGTCCACAGTTTGATATAATTATTTGCATATAAATATGTACATATCCATAAATAGGTACAAAAATTTAGACAAATAAAAGAAAACTCTTAAATTTCCCTGCCTATAAAAGGTGGTAGGTTGCTACGCAAGTCGAATAGACACCACCACCACACCTCGCTGTGCCTTATAACAGCAGTGCTGTGGTCTGGTTTAAAGGTTGTGGTGAGAGAGACATACTTATCCGAGGCGTTCCAAATCAGAGGTTGCAACGCATCTGGTAGGACTGCGATTTCATTTGGGCGGCAGTGGCCACTTACCTCCAAGTGGGCTGCCTCAATTTATAAAAAGAAAAAAAAACGAAATCACTACATAGTATAAAACAGTCGCTTTCCGCTGTCTGTCCTTATGTACCTACCTATGCTTAGACTTTAAAACTACGCAACGGATTTTGATGCGGTTTTTTTTAATCGATAAATTGTTTCCAGAGGACGGTTGATTAGATTTAAATTGATTGAGTGATTCAAGAAAATTATATGTAATTTAACGCATGCGAAGCTACGGGCAAAAGATAGTTAATAATATGTAACATAATCATTATACTTGTAACCCACGTAGGTATAGGCAAGTACAATTTGCATTCTTATCTGTTTTTTTGTGACTTCCATAGTATTTCGATGAGTTACTTAAAAATAAAATTCAAAACCAAGTATCCATAGAGGGACATTTCAAAGGAACGTAGTATAGAATAGTGATAGAATTAGGGCCGTCGCGCAAGGCTTCGGTGAACGAACTATCAGGTTACACGCCACTTGGAAACCCCGGGGAAATGGAAAAATAAGGGAAACAAACCGGTAACGTACTTAAACACCTATAGTGAAGTGCTTGCTATTCGGTTGAAGGTTTATGAATGTTACTTATCCTAATTATTATAAATGCGAAAGTCCGTTTATTTGTTTGTTTGTAACGTCTTCACGCTTTAACTACTCAACCGATCGGTTTGAAATTTTGCGCACACATTGCTTCCTAGCAAGGAAGAATTGCGACCAGAATAGGACATAGAGTATATTTTATCCCGATGCAAGATACTACTCATGAGGGATAGAAATAGTACATTACGATACGGGTGATTTAGTACTAGTATCGTATTTTATTTTATAGAACGCGTGACATAAGTCCGCTCGCTCGCGGAAAGCGTGCGTAAAGTGCGGACTTAGTTCACACTGTGCTATAATAGTACATTATGATTTAAAAGTAATTTTAAATCATAATGTACTATGATGTACGGCGTTTATCACCCTCGCTTCGCTCGGGCGTTAACTTCACGCCGTACAGTAATAGGCATCTTAGATCACCCGTATCGTAATGTACTATTATACCTACAACCTACTTTTACACCTACGGCCACTTGATAAGCATTTGAATTATATCTTAAGAATACAACTTAACTTTTTTTTGCTTTTAGTTAGATTCAAGGAGCAATTTTTTTATTAGTATAGATATAGACCAATTCATATAATACATTCACAATAAACCATTACAATAATTATTATTTACAAAATATACGTATAATACAAAAATCTACATAATATATACAAATAAATAAAATTAAAATGTCCGTTTGTAATTTTAAAATTAGAATTTTTTACTCAATGCATATGTAAGTATACATGAAACCTATAACGAAAATGCAACTTAATTTTTTTTGTCTGTCTGTCTATTTGGCTGAAGTAATCTTCTAAGCAGCTGGACCGATTTTGCCGGGACTTTCACTGGAAGATAGCTGAATGTCTAAGGCGTAATATAGGCTACTTTAATTTTTGAAAAATCCATTATCGCGCGCTCCACGCGCATACGCGCGCCGCCGTGTGAGAACGGGAAGACATTTTTGTTTAAATGTGTATTCTTTTTTATTTTTTAAACGCGGGTACAACCGCGGGGCTCAGCTAGTATATACAAATAAAATTGAAATGTCTCTTTGTGATTTCAAACAGACACACAGACAGACTGACAAAATGTTTAATTGCATATTCGTTACAGGTATCATGTATAATTTCATATGAATTGAGTAAAAAAATGTTATTTCGAAATCACAAACAGACACTTCAATTTTATTTATTTTTATAGATAATATTTAGTTTTAATTTTTTTGTTTTTGACGACCCGGATGGCGCAATGGTTAACACGCCGGACTGCTAATCCGAGGGTCCTGGGTTCGATTCCTAGTGAGGCGGAAATTTGAATGATGAGTTTAAATTTCCGTTCTTGGTCTGGGTGTATGTCCTTGTCTCGTGTGTTGTCCATGGCACCCACGACACAGGAGAAAATCCTACTGTGGGGCTATGAGTGTGAAGCGTTATTTATTTATTTATTTATTATTTTAAATGCGAATGTACATGCACACATTAAAGCAAGCGAAGCCGCGGACAAAAACCAGTATTTATTGAATTAATGATAAGGTGATTATTATTGGTATTTCACATAAAATCATTCATAATCATAATTAAAACAGATTAGGTTTTCCTACGTGAAAATTAATCATTATTAATCATTGTTAATCATCATTATGGATATAGCATGGGATCCGCATATTTATATTATATTTTTATCACATATAAATAAAATAGGTAGATTACTCACTGCCTTATATTTGAGTGAAGCCAAAAAACTACGCTACTTTCATGTGTTTATACGCGCACACACAAAACTAGCGTGGTTTCATGTTAGCACCTTTGTATATTTACCCTCACATAATCACTTTTATGGCCCGACCATTTTAAAAATGGCGTCATTTTTTTGTTGGGAATGATAGATCTACCTACTTTATTTATCTGAGCTAAACGTAATAAACTCGTAATAGGGATACATAGCTCCAATAACCCACGGATCGCTATAAAACACCCGTACAAGGTAATTGAAAGTATATCTGACTGATAAAAAAATGATTTATACACCTAAGTCGAGATAGTCTTTGATAAAATGATTGCGCATATAAAGAAGTTACAGATTAACGTTTGGGCATTCAAATACCTTCCATAATGAGGTCCTTTTTAGCTATTTTGTTGCTGGGAGCAGCGGTATCAGCGTTACCAACGTATGAGCCTATCTTCTCCAACTATCATGAGGAAATTGGTATCCCAGAAGCCTCCCGCATCAAGGCTGTTGAAGAGACCGTGGACTTCGATGGAGCCAGGATCGTGGGAGGTTCAGCTGCCCAGCTAGGACAATATCCTTTCATGGTATGTTGTGGTTTCCACTGCTTTTTAAGGCCTAAAATGTTCCATTTAGGATTTTTTTGTAGCAAACGAGCATGCAGTCCACCTGATGGTAAGCCACTGCCGTATGGACATCTATAATCAATCCCTGATTAGATCAAGGTCCTATCTGAGTTTGACCACAGATACGTTACTACCCATGAGGACTGTTGGAACGCCTCGGATAAGTATGTCTCCTTTACTACACCCTTCAGATCAGAACACAGCAGCGCTACACTGTTATAAGGCAGAAGTAGGTGTGGCGGTAGTGCCGCCGGAGTCGAACTACATAGAGTTCTACCACCTTAAGTAAAGTCGCTTTAAGGACGATGACGTCATAGCTTAACAGTCCGATTTTCTTATCCGAGGGTGCACACACATTTACACAAACACCCAGACCCAGAACAGGAATCTAAATTCATCATTCAGATATCCCTCAGATATTGACTATTCTCGTGGCGGAGCGGTCACCATACTGTTCTGCCGCGTGGGTCCTGGGTTCGATTCCCGGTCAGACAGATATTTGAATGATGAATTTAGATTTTTATTCTGGGTCTGGGTGTTTGTGTATTCTTGCATGTGTATGTCCATGGCATATTTTTTTTTGTTAGTTTAACGCGGGTAAAACCGCGTTCAGCTAGTCTTACTAATATTATAAAGCTGAAAGTTTGTGAGGATGGATGGATGTTTGTTACTCTATAACTTAAGAACCGTTGAATGGATCTAAATGAAATTTGGTGCAGACATAGACTGTAGTCTGGAATAAGATATAGACTACTTTTTATCCCGGGAAAATGTGCGGTTCCTGGAATATATTGGTTTTGTTTTATCGCCGTGTCATTCTCACATGTTTATTGATTTAAGCTAGGGATAAAACGAAACCACTTATAAATTAAAAGTGGTTTCTTAGTTTAAATTTCCGTTCTTGGTCTGGGTGTGTGTCCTTGTCTTGTGTGTTGTCCATGGCACCCACGACACAGGAGAAAATCCTACTGTGGGGCTATGAGTGTGAAGCGTTATTATTATTATTATTATAAATGTTTTAAAATTCCGTCATTTTAAAACATAAGATAGTTTTTAAAAATAACAGAAGTAGGTAGAAAAAGATTACGTATATGATGCCCTTGTCATGCCACCAGGGTAACTCCTATAGACTAGTGCCCTGTAGACCTAGGTCAATCGCTCTCCATATACATAGTACCCATAATACCTACCTATAAGTACCCATATAGGTAGTAGAAATTTGTTACTCTTAGTGTACGAAATGAATTTATACAATTTTTGTTATAATTACAAACTTTCAGCTGGAAGACTTTGAAAAAGTAGCGTTAATCTCGATCAAATGTAAAACAACTTCATTGATCTCTGATTTCAATTTACTAGTGCACCGTTTAAGTCGCTTACGATACCTTTTTTTGTTAAATATCTTGAGACTATCATGGCATGCAAATACGAGAACTGGGTCGAATGCATAATGAATTACTTTTTAAAGTTTCTTTTAAACAAAACGCTTGCAAATAAACCGATAAGAAGAAAACGACTTGTTTCTAGAAATGCTACTCATTGTAATACCACATAATCTATACAAATAAATATAATTGAAGTGTCTGTTTGTGATTTTAAAATAACTTTTTACTCAATGCATATTTGAAACTACACACGATACCTATAACAAAAATACATTTTTTTTGTCTGTCTGTCCGTCTGTTTGGCTGAAATAATCTTCTAAACTGGTAGACAGAAATGCTAAAGTCCTACGTTGGATCTTCTTTAAGCACGTTTGGGACACCAACTTGAGATAATAAGACAGATGCATAGAATCAATTAATAAATAAGGAATACCTTAGCAACGGGTATAATATAGTCATTGCAACCCCTTTAAATCTATTAACATAAGAAAGAAACGTAAACATAATTAAGTTAAAGTTATAAGTACAGATATTTCTAATAAAATAAAGTATAAGTAACAAATACCATTATTGCATGTTAATTAAGTAATTCATACTCTTGAGATAAATTGCACAATAAAGTTTATTCAGTACAAACCAGCGAAGCCAATGATAATTATCGCGATAAACATTATTCACAACGTCATATTGTCGTGATCACAAAGTGTTGGTCAAATGAAGTGTTTAATTGATTTCGATAAGACAATAACGAATGATTATAAGTTTAGAAAATGTGTATGGTAGAGTATTTTGTATTGCAAGCAATTAATCGATTTAAATCAATTTATCAGGTTAAATAAAACATTGGTCAGTTTTTACTTTAATCACTATCTTAAGATTATGTGACACGTAGAGGTCGTAGAGATCGAAATGATGTTGGTTTAAAATGCTAACAGGGAAATTTTGATACTGCCTCAACTAGGCAGTTTAATAGAGCTAAGTCAGGAAGTGTGTAGTAAAGTGTTTACCTTACTGCACCCTTCAAACTAGAACATAGAATGTTTATTCATGCTTATCTGTGACTTTCCAGTTTCGGCTTCAGGGGTCTCTGGCAACTTCAGCCTTACCTGGTGTGAATTAAAGATGTCCATGTGTGGCAATAGCCATTTACCATCCAGTTGATTCCTTTACTATCTACATTTATATTATAAAATAACTCTTTATAGTTGTTTGTAGAATTATTATCTATATAGAAATCAAACTATTCTACATAACTCCTTCCGTCTCTATTATATTTGCAAATCTCTTTCTACAAAATATTGTATTCTAAATACGCATAAAAAACATCTTCGAAAACGTTATTTCCATTTGTAATATAATTTTATATACTCGTAGTAAGTACATAAATCAGTATATACCTGAGAATATGAATACCTCTCCCATATTACGCAATAACTTACAAGATCGCAAAGTTTCCGAATTACCTATTTTTTAATAAAATTATAACACTTAAGTGTTTGTCTTGTACCGGCCAATTTAGTTAATGATACATTATTTACAAAATTGCATAGGTCACCACGGTTCTTAATTTAATTCGAATTTAAACATTACCGCAGGGCACATAATTCATAAATGACATTAATCTGTGAGATTTTTTATTTATGTCTTAAATTTGCATGGAAAGTAGGTATACCTTAAATTTTACAGAAGTTACAGTCTTTATGGAGAGGTGAAGCCAAAATAATAATGTATGTAATAACGGACTTGCGAAAGAGTTTTTATACAATTTGGTAGTTTCCAAAAATAACAGATATGCAGGTGTTAGTTAATTGCAGAAATTTAACTAATAAACAAGCACAACCAATAATAATAAGTCATATTGATGTAAGTCATTTGTAATCAACCTTATTAAAAGTAGGAAGATTACTATCTAAGGAAATAAGCTGAAATGTTTTATATAAGCCTCATTGTATTACCTCATAATAAGCCAGCGGTTTACTGCTGATATAAGCCAGAAGTAGGCGAGGCGATAATGCCTTCGTAGCCAAACAACGAAAACCTCTTCCTACCTTTAAACTGAACTCGTTCGAGATACATTTTCATAACGAGTTTTGCCGCTTTTTTCCACCGTACTGATAAGGTACCAAACTTGTTTTCAAAAGAATACTGAACATTTGTTACAGAAATATATTCTAGACAGTTTTAAAGTGTATTTAGTTTGTCTTATTAATAAGTATTAAACATGTATAAAGGGCATCCGAAGTACAATAATTTCTTATAACATCAGTCATTAAGATATACTAGTAGAAATTTAAACGAATAATTCTGCTTTTTGTGTAGGACAAACAGACAACGTAGGCTTATTAACAGGGATACAAGTAATTTCTAACAAAACCCAAAAATGTAGACATAAGACTACTACAGCATAAGTACAGTATGGAAAAGTTACTATAGCATAAGTACATTATGGAAATTTTCACACATTTCTAAGAATTTTAGCAGCCTTTCAACATAGATTTAAACGTGTACCTTGAACTCTAATGAAATCTACTTTAACTAGTCCCTTAGCTCAAATATAAATACTTTTCCATTCCATTCGGCCGTGACCACAGCGGCATTTTCCCTACCACACATAGA
The DNA here is from genome assembly GCA_018251915.1 of Urbanus proteus proteus. Lineage (NCBI taxonomy): Eukaryota > Metazoa > Arthropoda > Insecta > Lepidoptera > Hesperiidae > Urbanus > Urbanus proteus. The sequence continues at coordinate 7,481 of DWPV01008117.1, forward strand.
ACGATTGTGTGCAGATGAGGTGACTATATTACGTACCTATAAGTACTCATAATTCTTATCGTTTACACCCACCGGAACTGAATACGGAAGTGGAACGCCTACCGTGTCAAAAGTAGGGTAAGGTTATGACTAATGTAGCAGTACTGAGTAAGCTAAAGCCTAGTAGGCAATTTGTTGTCACTCGAATTGTATTTTTAGATGTATTAATATCTGAGTAGCAAGTGATAGCATAGTCTAGTGATATTAATTATTTAGTGTTACACTAGGGGTCTTGTCTTCATATTATTAATTTATGTTTTTGCGGCGAAAAAACACAAAATCCGTGAATGACATGGCTTCGGGCTCCCCCTAAACCTTACACTTGAATCACTATATCTATTAAAAAAAACCTCATCAAAAACCGTTGCGTAGTTTTAAAGATCTAAGCATATATAGGAACAGACAGTGGAAAGCTAGGTACTTTGTTTTATAATATGATAATGATAAATCGTCAAATTACGTTTATTTTAAAACTTTTTGTAAATCTGAAATAAAATCGCTAAATTATTATTATATACAGTTTTAAAGGTGTCATAAATAGCAATTTATACCCGATTTACTGACGACAATGTATGTAATCTAAAGCTTTTTCGCACGGCATCGGATATCCATGTTTGGATTAACGTAAACTCCGTTAACCTTCGATTATTTATATATTTGTCGTGACGTTGCGAAAATATTCTCGTTTGTATTGGCTAGCCTTTCGGTACCTTTGCCAGCACTCTGTTTTAACAGATGAAAGTGTTTTAATAGAGATGTGTCTTACTGTTTGCTGGTAACTATATGCGTGAAGATCGGCGATGTAATTCAAAGAGGCAATAATGTAAAATTGCTTTTGAAGCACCATTGCTTTAATAGTTATATTACAGCAAAGGGTATGTTGGTTTACCTTTTACATTTACGTTCGTTTTGTTTATGCGTCTAGCGCCACTTAAAATTATAAGCCAATTTCGCTATAATTCGTAGCGTTTCGTAGCTTAACAAGATCAGACATGTTTTTCATTTTTCTTTATTTCCCAATACGTGTAGATACTGACAAGATTTGAAACATGAAGGCCGCAAGTTTACTAGTATTTAAATAATATTAATGTCATGGTAATAAGATATAAATAGGTACAAAGCGTAGCAGCAGTACCTACGGAAATTATTACATAGTATAAAACAAAATCGCTTTCCGTTGTCTGTCTATATGTAATTTAAGGCGTGCGAAACCGCGGGCAAAAGCTAGAATACTATAAAGCGTGTAAATATGCTTTACATAAAATTTATAATGAAACCTGCGTAGAAAACATGTATTAGGTGCTAGCCATTTGTATGCAAATCTAAATATGTAGAGCCAATGAGTATATAATGTAAGCGCATAATTAATTATAATATAATTTGTATAATGGTAATTGAAGTAAATAACTAAGTAAATATTGAAGCGTAGAGTACATGATTACAATACCATGGCACCTACTCTAGGCATGATTATTTGTTTTTTTAATCCTTTACTTTGAGGTGGAAAGTAGTTTTGTTGTTTCTTAATCAAAAAAGAAAAAAAGGTATGTGAGCCTTTGAGTGTAGCTAATTAGGCCGAAAAGATTATTTTTAGTCAGATATCTATTTTTATTATATAAGTATCATAGAAGACACAATATAAACTATACTAATTGACTTTGAACGATTACAACAATAACGATTATTTTGAACTAAATGATATAAATGTGTAACTACAAAATCTATTCTGTATGAAGAAATACAATTTACAACTTTTTGAAAAAAAATCTTCGCAGTTAATGCAAATCTTAATTAATTTTAATAACAAAACTAAAGACGTATATACTTATATTATATGCATAGTAGGTATATGAAGATATTTAGATGTCGTAATAACTCTTAGTTTCTGTTAGTCGTTTATTTCTGTCCCTGTAATCTCTGATGATCACGAACCACTGTCATGAGAAACACGACTTACAAATAGCAATAATGAAATCGCCTTAATCATGTGAATTAATCATGTGATAACGTCAGCTGAGGGTTGTTTATTGTTTATCATTACGCAAATTTCATTTTGCGAGATGTCAATAGTTATCTCACAGTCAATGGAAAATCCTCATAAAATGTTATTTACATGATGAATTTCCGTGTTTTGAATTGATAATGATAACGATCTATCTATCTTATCAGATTAGTTGCTAGTAGATGCTAGAATATTTTGCGATTGGTCTCCTAGGATCTCTTACCGCTTAATAACATCAGTATTAAGTGCTGCGATGGAAGGAACATACCATACGAATACCACAGCGCTTAGGAAGACATACTTGTCCATTACATATTTTTCAACTGACAGGAAGTCTCTATGAGCGATACTGAGCTATTGCTATGTATTTTTATGTGAGCCTTAATTACTTCAATTTCATTAAAAATAAATAATCTAACGTGCTACATCTTTAAAGGTGGTAGAGCCCTATGTGGTTTGACTCCGGTAGCAACACAGCCACACTTATTTCAGCCGTATAACAGCAGTGTAGCGCTGCTGTGTTCTGGTTTGAAAGGTGTGGTTAGGGAGACATACGTATCCGAGGCGTTCCAACTTAGTCCTCAGGGGTAGCAACTCATCTGTGACCGACCTCAGGTAGGAATGTGATCTTATCTGGGGTTGATTACAGATGTCCATGAGCGGCAGTGGCCACTTACCATCAGGTGGACTGCATGCTCGTT
>DWPV01008118.1:0-10222 GCA_018251915.1 Urbanus proteus proteus
AACCAAAGCTAACTGGCAACACTGAAACGACGGTGGCGACTCCTTTCATTTCACAGAAAAGTTGGGTTGACTATACTTTATGTTACTGTCAATAATCTGTCAGAAGTCAGAAATGTCAAATTGAAAAGCTGACTGTGTTTAGGGATGTGTCTCAGATCGATTAATCAAAAAATCGATTCTTGCACTAATGCATCGATTCTTAAACGATAAAAAGCAATAAAAAGACAAATCTAACTATTTCTGTGTTCTTTGAGCGATTTATATCGAATGCCGGAAATGTTATTTTTTTGTTTCTATTGCGGATATATTTATGTAAGTTTTAACTTAATTTGTATGTAAAAGAAGCGGAACAGATTTTTTTATTCCGTTTATTTAAGTTAAGATAATGTTCTTTTTTACACTTAAATATTTTTTAGAATCCGAATTAAAAGTCCATATCAAAACGAAATATTGCATATTCTATGGATGGGTGGCATCTTTAAAACTACACATTTTTTAATTATACTGCCTTGGCTTCTCTTCTTTCGACCTAGGTCAACTAGAAGTCACATGACATAGATATATAAGCATTTATAAAAGTACTTAATAAACATTTGTTTGGGTTTAAGAAACTACGGAGTATTTTTTATTGAGCACTGCTGTCTTGTGCGAACATAAAACAATAATTTGTTTGTAAGAAACTCAACTTTGGTATATTTCTTAGATCATAGGATCCTACATGTAAAGATACTTTAGGCTAGGACATTAACACATACATTTGCATCATCAATATGATCATACAAAGCTCTTTCGGTAGATTAAAACTAAAAATATACAGCCCATACTTTATTGATTATAAAAGATTACAATGTATTGACGGTGGTTTTAAAATGTAATAAAACTAGTGTCATTTACCACCCATAAGGCTGTTCATTCCACTTGAACCTTGCTGCAGTTGTCTCATCATGTTGTGTAAGCCTGACATGCCTCCCATTTGCTGAAGAATACGAGGGTCCATCATTTTAGCCATTTGCTGATTGAGCTTGGCCATTTGGGTTTGGTTAACATTTTTCGCCATATCACCGCCTTTGAATAATCCTTTAATACCACCCATCTTTTTGACTACAGCTGCAAATTTCGTGTACTGAGAGATTAAATCTTTTACATCTCTTTCTGTTACGCCAGAGCCTTGGGCGACCCTGGTGATACGTGTCGGCTGTTTTGAAAATAATTTGGCGCCATCACGATGATCAAGTTCACCCTCATTCATTGAGTCCATTATGGTCATAAGACGCTTCAACTTAGCCATTGATTCCTGCTCGCTGCCCTTAGACATTAGATCCTGGGAGAATCCAGGTATCATTCCCTACAACAAAATGATTTATTGGTTAGACATAACATTGAACAACAAATATTAAGAAAAAATATCTTTAACCATTTCAAAATTAATACATTTTTTTACATGTACTCTGTTTGTAAGTTGCTTTAAATTTTATTACAAATATTATGATTACTAAAAATTTTCCATATAAAATGAACATTACCATAATTTGAGAAAACGGTCCCATTTTCATTATATTCTGAAACTGTTCATACATAGCCCTCAATGTAAACTGTCCATGTTTCAGCTTTTCTAATAGTTCGTCGTTGTCATCCAGTTTCAACTCATTAACTTTGTCTAAGAGACCCTCAATGTCTCCCATACCCAAGAGCTTGTTAATGAAAGGTTTTGTCTTAAATGGCTCCAGGTCATCTATATGCTCTCCTGTGCCTATGAAGATGATTGGACTCTGTGTGGCTGCGACACTGTTAAAAAAAACCATAATAATTAATATTTTGCAGGATCCAGTTGGCCACCAACTAAATACAGATCACTCACACACAGATCACAGATAAAGATCTACTAATCATGTGCCATCTGGGGTGGAACGTAATTGAGATTTAGCCCTCTCCCTCCACTCCCTGTAATTAATTCCGATCATCATTAAAAGAAACAAGTCCAAATAATTGTCTAAAACTATCTCTGATATTTAAACTCTGTTATTTCAAGTCGAAAATAATAGAAAGTGTCCATGGTCGATCAGAATCTATATCTGGGTCTATGACCCATTGTAGCTTTATAAAATAAAATGGTTTAATTATGGTGAACTAGAAAATCATGATGATTACTGCTGCACTTACGCTGATAATGCACCACCTCCTTTTGCGTGGCCATCCAATTTGGTAATTATAACTGAACCAATGTCAACTTTTTCTTTGAAAGCACGAGCTTGCCCTTCACAGGCCTGACCAATTGTGGCATCCATCACGAAAATTATATTGTCTGGTTTCTGCAATTATACATTTATTTTTAACTAAGACCATTATTGTATATCATCAAATAACAAAAACCGCATTTAAATCGGATATGTAGTTAATAATACATAAGATACACATACATAGCCTGAATTGAAATCTGTTAAAAATTAGAGCAATTTGCATCCTTTCTCAATGAACATAAAGCCCAGCTAAACGACTGCAGAGTTTAATTGCAGAACTACAGTCATACAAATTTATTTTAGTACAATAAGTGACGTAACAACAGTTTTCAATAAGCTTATCATATACCAGTTTCCTAACCTTAAAAAAATAAAGCAATAAGAATTAAAGTAGTTTAATTTGTATAAAAAACTTACAACAGCGTTGGCAACAGCCAACATCTCCTCGAATAGTGACTCCTCCTGCTTGTGGCGACCACTCGTGTCCACTATGATCATCTCGAAGCCCTGCTTTTTGAACATCTCCACACCTGTTGTTGCTATCACAACTGGATCTACTTCTGTGTAACTGAAATCCAATTAATTATTGTAGTGTTAAAAAATTACATGTTAAAATAATAGAATCATTCAGTTATTTTGAAGCTCAACTTTGGAGGAATCACTGCCTCATCTATTTTTGGTCACAATATTGATGAATCTTGCTTAGTTCTAGTTTGAACAGTAGTAGTAGTTAGAAGAGAAAAAGAGAAGGAAACCTTATGTCCCTAACACACAAGGCTTTTCAATTTGGTCTAATAGCGAAGGGTGTGGGCCGTATCTTAAAATTCCAGCCTATGACCTCAATGTAAACAAGAACTTATTTCTTATTGTTTATCTGTAAACAATGACAATAAGTGACAATGACAATGATTCATTTGACAAAGTGATCTACATAGTTGGTTCATACTAAGTAGTTCTTAGTTAATTTAAACCAAAATACAGTACCTTCCATAAAATGGTATTCTGGCCTTTGTACAGTTCTGTTTAACCTGGTCGTAAGCACCTGCTCGGAAGGTATCCGCGCAGACCAAACATGACTTCCAGTTCTTCCTCAGGTAGTGGTAGGCAAGCTTGGTACATGTTGTGGTTTTACCGGACCCTTGCAGACCCACAAACATTATGACGTTGGGTTTCCCTTTCACTGGTTGGTAGGGCTTTACGCCTGGATCCACTAACTGTAACCATAATATATGTGTGTTATGGAATGTCACATGATCATTGTCTATACAAATAAGTGAAATTGAAGTGGCTGTTTGTGAGGTTGAAATAAAGATTTTTTATGAAATGCACATGAAAGTATACATGGTACCGATGGTACCTGTAACAAAACTACAATTACTAAATTTAAAAAAAAACGATTTGGCAGAGGTAATCTTTTAAATGGCTGGACCGGTTTTGATGGGATTTTAATTGGCAGATAGATAAAGGTCGAAGGCGTAGCTTAAGCTACTATGAATTTTAAAAAAAGGGTTAGCAAGAGATGCATGTGCATTCGACCACCATCGCGGAAGAGTGGCATATCAGTTATACAGTTACATGTATTATATTTGTCTTCTTAAATGGGAGTGAAACTGCAGGTATCAGCTAGTTAAGACTATAATACCACTGACTCGTGTAGAGCTTAAAGTTAACTTTGTAATGGGATAAAATAGGAATATAATAGGACTAAAAGTCTAATTATTCCTAAAATTAATCTACACAGCCACTAAAATTTTAACTATCTGAAGTTTCTGTGAAAATGATAATTTAATTATCTAATATACAATATAAAACTAAATAATTGGTACAGTTGAGTGATTTGGAATATTGTTAGGAAACATGCATATTATAATTACCAAATAATCTTATTAGATAAGAAAAAGACACAAATAGGTAAGCAATATATTAATAATATTATTTGTTTAGCGAGACAGAACGGCAAAATAAAGATTCTGGGTCATTAATAAAATGAATTTACCACTTGTAATTTAATGCAGCATATAGGTAAAAAGAATAACAGTCCAATTGTAATTGTAAATGTTCAATTGAGAAATACAATTGTGTAAGCTGATAAGCAACTTTACGATCATTCTTTACTGGTATACATTTTCCTAGCAATATTTGACTGAAAATCAGTACTGTGAATAATTCAAGGATGCTTAGAAAAAAGTTTAGTTTTTACCTTAACAAGTTCTTTGAAAACAGCTGATTGTATCATTCGCCTCTTGTTGAGGCCTCCCGCCATCTCATCGAAATCAATGACTGCTCGGACATTTTCACGTAGATTCTTCACCAGACGAATATTTACATCTGCTTCTAATAACGCAGCACATATTTGCTTTAGCATAGAATTCAACACCTGTAAAATTGTAAATGATTTGGTAATGACGCGACGTTCATTAGCGAATGAATACATTAATCAACACATAAATTAATAAATTACGCTACCTCTTCATTGATTATAGTCGCCCGACTTAGGGACTGTAAGGCTGTGGTTATTTTTCGACCTAAATCTGCTAAAACCATTTTGGAAGTTTATTTTATTTTGACGTAAGAACACTATGGAACACTTCTGTTGGAGGAAGTTGAAATTACAAAAGCTGAGTATATAAAAGGATTTGTGACATTTTTATATTCTTATTCAGCGGCACAACACATTAAATTGTATTATAAATCTTAATAAGTTTAATACAAATCATGCAAAATGATTAAATCAACCACGACGTGAACGACGAATAAATTTCAACATCGACACGTCAAACGTCAAATACAAAACGTTCCTGTTTATTCTAGGGTTTAATTATTTTTGTACAAATTAAATAAATTGAATAAACTACAATAAGCAATTTAAATGTGTTTTATTCAATAACCTAATAGTTTATTTAAAATATTTCGTAATCTATTTATGTAAGAAAGTAAACATAAATAGCTATTTAATAACCGGTAAGGACGGACAACGGTACAAAATTGATTACAACACTGAAGATACATCTCTAGCAACCTGACCATAGATGAAAAAAACAAATTTCGCTTTGTAATCGGCAGTAGTCAGCAATTTTGTTCTTGTCCATTTTAAATAGGAATCAATTTGTTAATTTAGTGAAAGAGTATGGTGAGTTAGTGAAAGAGCATATTACGTTACTTGAAAATATAAATATATTAAATCGCACTGCCCATATTAAATTTATTGTTTCGTAAAATAGGGTCAGAATCAATCCGGAGGTGGTAGTGGAGGAGACAAAAAGGATGACAAAGATAAGAAGAAGAAATACGAGCCTCCGATACCTACTAGGGTTGGCAAGAAGAAGCGTAAGGCAAAGGGTCCCGACGCGGCCTTAAAGTTGCCTCAAGTGACGCCACACACACGATGCAGGTTGAAGCTGCTGAAGCTGGAGAGGATCAAGGACTACTTGCTGATGGAGGAGGAATTCATCCGCAACCAAGAGAGACTGAAGCCCCAGGAAGAAAAGATCGAGGAAGAGAGGTCTAAGGTATGTTTCTTTGGTGTCATATCTGTCAGCCAGGGCTAAGAACTGTTAATTGCTTTCTTTTTATCCCCCCATGCTTAGCAATTCTCTGATATTCCTATGTATTTAATAAATATTGTCACTCTCTTTTCAGAATAAATTATTTACTGATTTACCACTAGAGTTAACATTCAATCAAATTTCCGAAAGCTGTATCTAAAAATATTATATAAAAAATTATGCTATTGTTACCTTACATTATGAGTTTAGGAAGAGAATGTCCAACTCATTTTCTCTTGTTTGAGGTTAAGGACCTGAAGTATCATGTCATTGTTATTTACACTATCCTTCTTTAAGGTTGATGACCTGCGAGGCACCCCCATGTCCGTAGGCAACCTGGAGGAGATAATAGATGACAACCACGCTATTGTCTCCACGTCAGTTGGCAGCGAGCACTACGTCAGCATTCTGTCCTTTGTGGATAAGGATCAGCTGGAACCTGGCTGCTCGGTGCTCCTGAACCATAAGGTAAGAGACTTTATTTCTTATTTATTTAGGTGATAGACTTATTCTTATAGTTAGAGTTCTTATTTAGGTACTATATTTATTATTCAACTGCAACAAAGTAAAAAGAAAAAATAATTCTTTTTGTAAATCTAACAATTCTACTGCAAGCTAGTTTTAATAAATCAGTTGCTTATTATTGTTGATATTGACTGTTCATTAAATGATCTTGTTTGTCTGGTCTCAGTAATAAATTAAGACTCTATTTGGGGTTTGAAATCTAAAACTATGTACTTGTTACGCCAGTCAAAGACTATTACAATGATCTGCTAGATCTATCTAATTGTCTCCTTTCAATTTCCTTTAACAGAGATTATTCTAGGAAAATATTACAATGTTTTCTTTTTAGGTTGAAAATTTAACAATGATGTTGTAGACAATATCTTTAATTCCATAGATGGCCTACATTCAACTAAAGTGTAAACTTTACAAATGTTCACTAGTTCCGTTTAAAAAACACATTTTAGGTCCATGCTGTTGTGGGTGTGCTCGGTGATGATACAGATCCAATGGTTTCTGTAATGAAATTGGAGAAGGCCCCACAGGAGACCTATGCTGATATTGGAGGCCTGGACACACAAATACAGGAAATAAAGGTAAAACTTATTAAAAAGGTATATTACATACACATATTTGTCCTCAAATTATTTGTAACATTAATTTATAACTAACTAGCGACCCTTTCCAGCTTCGCACGGGTGCAATTTTGATACTAAATATACTACACAATAAACTGATGTTGTTGTTTAAATAAAATGATGTTATTATACATATATAAACCTTCCTCTTCAATCACTCTACCTTTAAAAATCGTAACAAAATCTGTTGCATAGTTTTAAAGATTTAAGCATACATATAGGATATAGGGACAGAGAAAGCGACTTTGTTTTATACTATGTGATATTCATTGATTGTAATATAATCTATACAAATAATACAATACATTGAACAATAATTAAACCAGCCAACATCCTGAGGATAGTTCGTAGATAGAGGATATGTAGTCTGGGACTTCAGTACAATTTTCGCACTTGGCACTTTCCTTTCATATTTATCACTTATTTTTTTTAAGGAATCTGTGGAGTTACCTCTGACTCACCCTGAGTATTATGAGGAGATGGGAATCAAGCCACCCAAAGGAGTGATCTTGTATGGTCCACCAGGAACTGGTAAAACCTTACTGGCTAAAGCAGTAGCCAATCAAACCTCGGCAACATTCCTCCGTGTTGTTGGATCTGAACTGATTCAGAAGTATTTGGTAAGAATGTATTAAATCGATATTATTTAAATGTAAAGCTTTAATAGACCAACTTGTCTTCTTGATGCATAAACCAATGAAACAAGATATATTGACTGAATAAGTAAAAGTATAAATATTACTATATTTATATCATTCCTGAAGCATTCCTAATCCGAAAGCAATTATTGGAATTGTTGCAAGCATACTAAATGCTTTTAAAATATAACTATGTATATGAAATTTATTCACAGGGTGATGGGCCAAAACTAGTACGTGAGCTGTTCCGAGTGGCGGAAGAGCATGCACCGTCTATCGTATTCATAGACGAAATTGATGCTGTAGGAACAAAGCGGTAAACTCCTATTCATAGTGTTATGATAAGAGTAACAATAGCCTCATTACTGGGAACACATTGGCATCTATTTAAGTGACTAATCATTTAAAATTTTCATTAAAATTATGATTAATATTAACTTAATTGTCTTATTTCAGTTATGATTCAAATTCTGGTGGTGAAAGAGAAATCCAAAGGACTATGTTGGAGCTTCTCAATCAGTTAGATGGTTTTGATTCACGTGGTGATGTTAAGGTGAGTTAATTTCATTTTTTCAAACCATAATATAGACTGAGATAAAAATTGAATTTCAATACTTGTACACTGTAGGCATGTAAAGGTTGCCCTATTAGAGGTTTCATTTCTTAGGTTAACAATAGCAGTATTTGTACTGTTTTGATTTAATTTATTAGGACCAGTAAACTTCATGCCACTTTCCTACATATCATACTAATATTATAAAGCTGAAAGTTTGTGAGGATGGATGGATGGATGGATGTTTGTTACTCTATAGCTTAAGAACGGCTGAATGGATCTAGATGAAATTTGGTGCAGACATAGACATTAGTCTGGAATAACATATAGGCCCGGTAAAATGTCCGGTTCCCGTGGAATACATTTAATTTGTTTTATCGCCGTGTCAATTTCGCGACATATTTATCGATTTACTCTTCACACGCTGGTGAAACCGCGGGGATCATCTAGTATTTTATATTTATGTATCTATCTATACATTCTATACTAATAAATAAAATTAAAGTGCCCGTTTGTGATTTCAAAGTAGGTAACAATTATTACTCAATGTATACGAAAGCAAATAAATAAATTTGTCTGTTAGTCGGTTTGTCTGTTTGGTTGAGCAAAATTAAGCAAGGGTACAAGTAAACTGACTGATGGATTTAACTAAATTTATTTAAATGAAGTTCTACCTTGCGTATTTTATATGATCGAAGTGGCAAACAAGCATGCAGTTCATCTGATGGGAAGTGGCCACTGTCACCCATGGACATATATAATCAACCCCATATAAGAACACAGTCCTACCGAGGTTGGCCACAGATGCATTACTACCCCTGAGGACTAAGTTGGAACACTCTTCAACCCAAAACACAGCAGTACAACACTGCTGTTATTAGGCAGAATTAGGTGAGGCGGTGGTGCCGCCGGAGACCAACCACAAAGGGCTTTATCACCTTTTTGCGTTGGAAATGACAATAAAATGTTTTTTAACAAAATTATTATCATTTCTTTCAAATAGTTTATTATTAACCTTTACCTATTATAAATCCCAATAGCCCTATTGTAAGGTAATCAGAATGCGAATGACAACAATAGCGTAATTACATAAGTAATAATGTCTCCATTGTTCACTCAGAGCCATTATCTCGCTAACAAGATCACGCTAATTTCATGTACGCACTTAATAACATTTGAATAGATTAATTAACAAAACTTAATTATAAAAGACTTAGGCATACAATTTCGCTGCTTAAAAGGTGATAAAACTGTTTTATAAAACTGTTTTATACCCCTGAGGACTGAGTTGGAACGCCTCGGATGAGTATGTCTCCCTTACCACACCCTCCAGACCAGAACACAGCAGTGCTTAACACTGCTGTTATAAGGCAGCAATAGGTGTGGCGGAGGTGCCACCGGAGTCGAACTACATAGAGTTCTACCACCTTTAAACTTCATTAATCCTACAAAAAAAGGTGTGTCCTTATGCGGGTGGAGCCACGTGCTGCAGCTTGTTCAAAATAATACCATCACAACATTAATTACCACGTTTGTATGCAGCGGGATCATTTATAGGTCTTAAGTATAGTCGGTACATGTACAGCGTAGCAAACAGATTTGGACTGACCTCCCACAATACGACGTAGTAAAATTTATTGCCTATTGTCAGCGCTATTTCTCTACTGGTTTCCTGTCGTATACTTAAGAATCATTAAGAAGATATTAAAGGTTCGTGGTACGTCCTATATTTTATCCTTAAATCTTAATGTCTTATCAATGACTAGCTGATTCACTTTTTAACCGCGGTTTCACCCGCGTTTAAAAAGTAAAAAAGTATACATTTAAACCTAAATGTCATCTCGCTCTCCCGCGACGGCGCGCGCATGCACGTGGAGCACGTGCCAAAGGATTTATCAAAAATTAAAATAGCCCTTTTTACGCCTTAGACCTTCAGCTATTTTCCAGTGAAAATCCCATCAAAATCGGTCCAGCCGTTAGAAGATTACCTCAGCCAGCCAAAAAGACAGACAGGCCGACAGACAGACAAGTTTTTTTTAAATTGCATTTTCGTTGTAAGTATCGTGTATACTTTTATATGCATTGAGTAAAAAAATGATATTTTGAA
>DWPV01008119.1:0-10221 GCA_018251915.1 Urbanus proteus proteus
CTATTTATTGCATGTTAAGAACACCTTTAGTGTGTTAGTTCACCATACAGACTAATGCATGCACACACATATACAAATACAAAGTATGAATATACACATGTATGCATATACACATATACAAAAATAACTTATTCGAGAGTGTTCGCTACACGTTACGATATCTTGTTCGTTCTACGCGTTGTCTGTTCATTAGAGCTAACTAAAGAATTATGTGTTCGTTTAAGATATTTACAGTTTAGTTGTGATGTAGACTGTAGGATACTAAGCATTGATTCCAGTTTCTACGAAGCTAAAAAGCCATTTAAGGTGCTCGAAACAATCATGACAATTATGAAAATACTCATTAAAGAAAATAATCCCTAACAGCGTCGTGTAAGTTTTACTTGCGTTGAACAAATTTGATTCACTGAATATACTCAAATATATATTACGGGTTTTTCGTGGTCGTATCCGCGCACGAGTTATCCGGCATGTTATTTGCCGAACATCTAAATGAGGCATTACGAAATACGTGTTCGGCCGAAGCCAAACGAGCATGCGCCATTGACGCCGTGCAAAGCGAGTCGCGTAATGTATGTTACGACTGCTTCACGTGTTGACGCTAAATGTGCCCTTTGATGAAACGCCGTAGTCCTTAACGTACGAGTCGAATTTAATGACGACTGACACGGCATTAAACGCTTGTCTGGCTTCAACCTTACCTTATATTGTACTAATTCCAACGAGAAATAATGTTTTCAGTAATATCAATTTATATCAATTGTTTAATTATGAATTGTATGACGTAAATCAATTAGTAATAATTTGATAGAATCATTAACCTTAACCCGACAAGGCACACTACAAATTATGGTTATACTGAAAAGCCTTAAATATTATTTAGACTAATGGATTGAAGTAAAAAATTAAAATGTAAATCAAAACTTGTATGCAATTAAAGAGTTTATGAAGATGAAAAAATAAATGAAATTAAGAATTATATCTGTACACACATATACACAATACACACCAGTCATATTGAACTGTTAAGTTTAATATAAGTGGTGTATAATATAACTGGTGATAATATTTTATGGGCATGTAAAGAAAGTAAACATGAAGTGTTGATAAAAATTTCAAAAAAGACACACCTAGCACCAAGCGAAATCGCTTTCTATTTGTCCATAGACATATCGCAGTTCACATCAATTTCCGGGAGCATATATTATAGTGCCACGAGGCTGCTAAAGGGTTAAGTGTTATGGCGCGTGACAGCATGGCAAATGCGTGGAACAATATTGATTTAAATATAATGGATAAAAACAAATCTTACCTAGATTCTCAGCGATGTTATTAGCTTTAGCGCCATACGCGGTAACCGCGTTAGCCTTGGGTGGTATGCCACTATTGTTTGTGATTTGTTTCTTCTGCTTGTCCTTCATTTTCTTTTTGGCCTTCTTCTTATTGTTGGACTCTTCGACTAGTTTCCTCATCTTTTCTTGTAACGCTAAGAGCTCTTTCTCAAGCAATTTTACAGCTTTATTTCTTTCTTCCTCGGAATCATCCGACTCAGATTCGGATTCAGTCCCTGTTTCTGAACTAGACGCTGAACTTCCTTTATCTATATGTGGCACTCCCAAGTGCACAGGTTCATCAGGAATCTTTGCATATCTGAAATATAATATTATTTGTTATAGCTATCTTTGAAAATTAACAAAGTACTAATATATTATAGTTTTCTATTGCTAATCTTTACTCACCTCATTTCGAAAACATCTTGTAATTTTCGTGCCATCGCGACAACATCATGATCCGGAGGATTATACTTATAGCAATTTGTAAATATTAAACGGACATCCGCAGCAAACTCAGCAGCGCTCTTGTAGGCTCTTGTGTCCATCTTACTTTTTACAGTTCCAAGATCCATGGGTTTCTTAATAATATCAAAATAATCATGTAATCCAAGCAATTCAGCATCTACTGGTTTGTAAAATGGCCACGCATAACCCTGTCAAATGTAATTTACTTTAACAATTTTGTCCTATTCTATCCTATAATGTTTTGTAGAAGTGGATACAGTTACTAAGTCTACACTAACTTGTATTAATAAAAATATTGTATGTAAACAACTTGAATATTCATTAAATTTGTAGTTTTTTGAAATTGTAGTATCCACATAAACTTTGATATAATTTAAGATGTACCCAGCAATAGGCACAGCATTAGTTTGATGACAGTTATTATAGTGTTTCATTACATGAAGCTTTTCTATCTACACATTATTTTGTTTCTTTAACACAGTATAATATTAATATTATTAACAATGACTATACTTACTGAATGTTTCTTAGAGAATAGTTCTTTTAATATTTCATTACAACTCTTTAGAGCATCGGACAATTTTTCCTTGCCCTTGGCCAGTTGCGGAGTCATGACCGAGTGGTGGGACGCACCAGCGCCGGCCACTCCGGGGGACAGTCCGCCCATTTTGAAGCTATCGTCCCCGACTCTTCCAACCTGTTCACGAGATATAATCATTATTATAAGGTTATACAGTTATACCAAAAGATTATATTTAATTATAAGATTTTGATAGATTGTTTGTAAATTACAAAGTTATTTAATTTGATCTGACATGACATACATATTCCTACTGAAATACAACCAGTCGAATAAATCTAGAAAGTTAGTCTTCTACGCCTGAATCTTTGTCTGCTTAAAAACTAAATTAATTGCTGGTTACCTTTTTTTGCCTTCCACTTTCTCTCCTAGTAGAAATTTTCGCTGGTTTGGGCCCACTCTGCTGGTCAATCGTAGGGGTCGTGTAACCGCCTTCAAACGAGCTGCCCATAGGAGTGGTCGTATCAGCTTTTCTTTTGACTCCCTTTTTTACCTACATACGAAATTGTCAGGTAAGTTACACCAAGATACGAATCCTAAATCATAATTTAATACATTTAAAACAATATCAAACCTTAGCAGGCTGGGTTTGAGAGAGTGGAACTGCCGGTATAGAGGAAACCGGCGTAGCTGCGGTCTGCGGCACATGGAAACTTGACGGTTGACTCGCAACCTGTAAGGATTGGATACAATGAGATCGAAAATACTTAAAGATAGGTAAGGCGTAATTAACATACATGTCACAGTGAACTTCGAGAAACAGTAACTATCACAGATCAACGTGCAATACAAACTTCCCACATTGTTTTATCTGCGACACTTACTATTACGTATCGTTAAGCGTAAAGTGTTGTATAAGCGTAATGCGTGCCTGCTGCGGGAGTCCCGTGTGCGTGGCGGGCGGCGTGACGGAGGGCGCGGAGAGCGTTGGCGTGGTGGTGGTGTTGGTGGAGCCGACGAACGCGGGCAGGGGGGCGGCGGGCGGCGCCTTCACGGGCGTGGCGCGCGGCGCCAGCGCGGGGGCCGCCGCCGGCGTCGCTGCCGCCGCGCTCGCGGTGCCCGTTGACCCACCCGTTCGCTTCTTGACCGCGCTCTTGCCGCTGTTCGATGGCACGTCCATCTCCTTCTCCTCCTTGTCCATTTGCGCTATCTGTAAGTTACAATGGACGTAAGCGGCCGTTCTATAATAGCTAATTTCGCTCTAGAGGTATGACAAGTATCATTTTAAAATCGACTTTTTTAATTAACTTTTCTATTTTGAAAATATGTTTTAAGTAATAAATATTTAAAAACGTCCACATCTTAGTAGATTCATTCTTTTAACGTCAATTTAATTACAAGATCAATATTTTTCTAAAAGAATCCCTAGCTATACTCGTATATCATAGATAATTTGCTTAATATTTCATATGCTTACCCTATTCAGGAACAATTTTTCTAAGGTTTGCGCCATGACTACGACATCCTCGCCAGGCTTGTTGTACACATAGCAATTTGTAAACATGGTATTGAAGTCTTGAATGCATTCTTGAGCGGAATAATAGTAGTTGGATTCGAGGCGCTTCTTGATTGTGCCCAAATCCATGGGTTTCTTGATTATTTTATGATAATCCTAAAACATAACATATGTTTGAGTATATAGCATGACTTTACTAACGTTATAAACTGACAATATTATTGATAGATACATACAGGTAGGTTTAATTTTTTTGCATCCACAGGTTGATGAAAAGGCCATGCGAATTTATGTTTCCACACAGCCTTGATGACATTCTTTTGGAGGAACTGTAACTGATTTGTGACTCGCCCTTGTCGGCGCGCTGTTTCTTCCGGCGGCGCGCCATTGACAGGTTCTGCCGTAGGCTGTGTATGGTAAAAATATTATAAGTTTACGACATAATTCAGTGTGTATGTAAAAGAACATATCACTATGATTATGAATATTGTTGAAGATCATTTATCATATTTGAATGTAAATCTATGAAGTTTAACTATTTATAACAAACCTAATATAATATGACAAAATACTTACAGTACTCGTTGTTGCAAGAGGGTCAACTGCCTGCTGCATTGTGCTAGAGTCTGCAATCTACCTACCAAAATGACAACTACTATAGTATGAGTGTAATAAAAATCAATAATATCATACAACACAATATGTACACATAATTATAATACAACATACATAATTATCGTGGTGTTTTGGTTTGGAATAATTAACTACTTAGGCTCACCTCAATTGTAACAAGAGGTTCATCCAATTTCTGACTAAGAGGCATCAGCTAAATCCTCTAATAACATTAAACCATTCTATCATAATAAATATGTATCGGTGCCTGTGCACCTAGTAGCATCATACTTCATTCATTTATCACGAAGACAACCCTCCTGAAATAAAATATTAAATATATCTGTAAATTTATTTATTGTTCAAACGTAAATATGTTGATTTGGGTTATATAGGTGTATCGGTTATGGGATAAAATTTATAATTGGAAATGCAAGCTAATTTGTAAGTCTAAAAAGTTACACATGGAGATCCTATATTACCCAACAAACATAACAGAAATTATGGTACATACCATGCATACAGATGCAGGGCAGAGTTAATTCTCCGATGAGAGCTGCAGAATAATCCACGCCGGGGAACTTCCAAGCCTGTAAATTATACTTTGATTAAAACAAACTATAATAGGTAATAAATAAAGACAAATATCAATAAGAGCAATAATTAAGAAGTTTCAAACTTTGTATTCCATCATCAGACCCTCACAACATCCACATATATAACTGTTAATAATTGAAAAGTAATTTGTGTTGTGATTACACTTAAACACAATTCATAAATGCAATTAACATTAACGTTACAAGATATATTATCATCATCTGAATCATTTTGCTTCTAAAGATAGAAAGCTAGTAAGTATGCATTCAAATTTGTTTCATAGCATATATATTTTTGTGCCCCGGAATAATTGATATTGACATAAACTGCTAAAATACAACCTAAGGCAATATGCATGGACAAACTAAGTAAAAAAAAAATATTTAAGAATAAGGACAGCTTTAGGTTAATAATTTTAAGAAACCTTTTTAGACAATTTGGTGGAGGTGATGTTGTGCCCCAGATATTTGTAAAAGTGTTGGTAAAAAGAGCATTATTATATATTGTCTACAATATACTAAAATAAACAAAATTACCGTCATATTTTGTTTATATGCCGTCATAATGATGTTTACTTGTTAGCAACGAAAGCAATTGATAAAATGCATGCGAATAACAACTATTATTTCGACAAACCCAACACTACATCAAATATTGTTTACATTAAGGTTTTATTAATTTTTGTTATTGCTTTTCAACAAATCATATTTTTGCAACTATGTTTAGGAATGCAATGATTCATACATTGATAAATGGGATTTAGGTCATGTATTTTAGAAAAACACACAACTACATATTTCGTTTTTTTTTTTTTTGCTCGTGTAGAAACTTTGTTTCCAAATCTTTTTTTAACATCACTAATACTCATCAATAGCTATATAAAAATAAATGGTTAACAAACAACTGTTATATTGGAAAATGTTGACTATTAATTAAAGAAATTGAGTATATTTATATGAAAATTCATTAATGTGATATACATTTATTTAAAGACTAGGGACCCTCCCCGGCTTTGCTCGGGTGCAATGCTGATACTAAATATACTATAGAAAAACTGATTATATTATACAGGTACAAAACCTTCCTCTTCAATCACTATCTATTAAAAAAAACGCTTCAAAATCAGTTGCATAGTTTTAAAGATTTAAGCATACATAAGGACAGACAAAGCGACTTTGTTTTATACTATGTAGTGATAATGTTTAGAGATATAGTTACGATGGGTGGTATAATTCTAGTCTTTTTAGCAATTTAACACAACAATTTTTACTACATGGGTATTTGCCAAAAATCATCAATTTTTTATATTACTTAAATCAAATCAGAAAAAGAAAATGCACAAGTAGGCAGTTTGATATTTTAATTTTGGAAACATTTCATTACTCTACACCGCGGCTAAGGGACTTCTTTCTAAAGAATTCTAGTTTTAACTATATGACAGACGTTGACACTTAACTGCCAAGCCTGTGACACCACCAGTTAGATTGGATCGAGTGTTTTCCTTATAATTCTTAGTCTCAACAATCTAAATGCTTGATAGCAATGCAACCCTCTTCAAACTTTCCTTAAAACATGTTCACCTCATAAGATTAGTTCTAATAATATTTAGAATAAAAAACATTAACCAATTTTTTCATATTCTAATCTAAGAAGCAAGAAAAATGTGAATTGGATTTAACTGAAACATACTATCGGTACAATTTTAAATTTATACCAAATACTACTAAAGAGACATACTATAATATATGTTTAATTATTATGCAAAAAAAAAGGAATCTTGATGAATATTTGATAGTTTATACAAAGAATATTTTTTTGTAACAGGACCTATACAATTGATCACTATAAATAAGAGTCAGCAAGTTAATTTTAATATTACGGCCATCCTCTAATGCTAGTCCAGCATTATGATCCACAAGGTCAGTGGTTCAGTGAAGTTGACAAGGACGTAATATGAATAGATAAACACTGTCGCCTAAAATTATGCTTTTTGCTAAATATTGTTTATTTTTATCCTAATAATGCACAAAGTATGAAATTACCTAGTTAACACGTGTTGTTATCAATAATAATGTTTTTAATTTGTTATTTAACAATACATAACGGCTTTGTATGTAATGCTCACAATAATTAAATCAAGTAGAGATATTGGTCTATTTTTGCTTTCAATATTCATTTTAACGGATAAACCTAGCAAAATACACTACAACGATATAACAAATATTGCACCACAATTTTTTGTTGTATGTAACAAGCCTTGTATTGTAATTTTGTACGAAGATGTACCTATGTAAGGATACCAAGTGAAATAGTACCATTTTTGATGAACAGTGGTGCCTATTTGTGTAAAATTTGCTCTGTTCGAATTACTTTTGCTCTGTTGCCTTTGCAATGTCCACGTAGGTCTAACGACTTAGTATCCTTAAGACCAGCAGTAAACAATGTTTATTTATCTCATAGAATAGAATAGTTCAAATAGCTCAAATACAAGTTTATTAACAAGATTTTTATAATTTAATATAGGTACTGATGCTTAGATGTTAAGCCTAACTTGGGTACCAAGTTATCAGTTCAGAATTACCTTTCATGCAACATGCATGTTTTAACAGCTTACCAATACCATGCACTATCACATTATTGTAAACTATTGAATTTATAGCCCAATAATAAATACGATTGTAATAATCATCACATTATGTATTATGTACATCTGTATAAGGAAAGCAATTTCGAACCAAAACAAACAATATCATATAAATAACTTGGCGGATTTAATCTTTCTATATCTAATTATGACAAAGGAGAACGTCTTTTGAGATCTAGAATATTCCTTGACCCCACTTTACTGAACTGGAAATGAGGGTTATGAGGGTGAGAAATGGAATAAAAAGTTGTAAAATCTGCAAAATTTGTATATTTTCACATAAATTAGATATGTATCGCGAATATTACATTGCCTTTCTTCCAATTTAACATGAAATTACCTAGCCACAATAAAATGATTAATCCTATTTGGGCGTACAGAGAAACTACTCGAATGCAAATCAAACCTTATGCAAATACAAAACAATGATTACTTATTGATATTCTTATAAGCCAGTGAAAGAATTCATAAGCTTGTGTAAAGAAATGGGTGAAAATTACTTATATAGAGGCCAAGAACAAAATGTTGAAATATTGCTCAATAGTAGAGTCATGCACTGTCTACTTTTATACATAACTTAGTCCTAACAAAAAACCAACGATATAGCATAAAATTATAACAATATACTTCTGTTGAAAGCTAAAAATTAGGAAAAAAGACTTACGAAGATATATTAACGCCAATATGGCGGATGAACTAAAAATACGATGTTGGAGTTACTCCTGCAACAGCAAATTCTATGGATTTGCTCGACTTTATAAAACACTCCACATATAACAAAGTTCATAGTCATTAAATACTCCTATAAATTCATTGTCTATCAGGAACAAAAACCACTGTATTTTTTATACAACAAAGAATAGCACAACACGAACTCTCTTCGAGTTACCGCGAGCTTCAGACATGGCCGCCAAGCGTAAAGCGAGTGATGAGCGTCTCTAGTCATACCTAAAAATCATATTGCACTTATTTATTCTGAAAAAGGAAATAATACAAGAATATCATGGGAAAACGTGTGAAATAAATATTTTTTCAATTTTTGTGAAGTGATGACATAGATTTACATAGTTATCATAGGATTCAGTTTACGGTAAAGTCGTATTCAACTTGCATTGAATTACGAAATACGAAATCAACCAGCCCAGTTACACCAACATAGCGGCGGTCGAAATCAACGGAGTTGCTATATAAAATGCTATCTAAGCCGTTGAATAATATTAAAACAAGTTTTAAATTTAAATTTCTATTGAATTTTATAATTTAAATATTTTATTTATATTTTGAGAATTACGAATATTAAGTATGAGCAGCACTTGCCTGACCTCTAGTGACAAATTATAATTAAATAATTATTTAGATAGTAAGTAGTTACATAGCTCATCGAGCTAGAACGACGAGTACATAAGTAATTAATTGAATCGGGTGTACGCGTATTTGCGTATAAAATATGTACTCGCCGTGTTATTTAAAAGATGTACGCGCGGCGTCGTTGTATGTTTATGTTGCAAACAATTTAAAGAAAGACATTAAGCTATACAAATATTAGGTTCCAAATCAATATATGATTTGCTCGGATCGTGCATGGCATTTATTATAAAATTCGTATTCACGATCCCCGTACCATTGATGGAGTGTTAAATAATTACAATAAGACTATTTTTTTTATAAAACTCGTGACTGGCACGTTACATTATAATAAATTAAAATGCAATATCTTCATGTTACACGTTTATTCAAGTAAACGAAATATAGGCAATGGGTCATATACAAATAATATGATTTTATCGGCAGATTAGTACTAGGGGTACAGTAAGCAGTAAGAGTTCATTATGTTCAGCATACATCTACGTGCAGCGCTTCTAGCAGATCGTTGGAGTACCATTACTATGGAGCATGGAAGAAACCACAGAAAAGAGAAAGATGATAGTATTGGCTTATGAGCCGATTAGTATGAAAACAGCTGTAGCCAAAACAACACATAGAAATTTGTAATCGTATTCTCCCCACAAAGAAACTTGTATTTTTATAAGTTGCCTGTTGTCAACATCCGTAATCGTGACAACCATGTCTATATAACCAATTATATGCCTTCTGTACAATGTAATACATGGTAATACGTAATATTTTTGTGTGGGCTATTAACAATGTGACATTAACGAACAGAACATTTTTGAAAAATGATTGAGTCGCGTCAACGTAGCAATCGACATACAATTTAAATTGACCCTTATCCCAAAGTAACCGTACTTTCAGATCGGTTGACTATATCTTTGACTCTATTATCAAACTGGCAGACGTGTCGATCCACCTACATCGCATCTCCTGTTGTCTCTTTCCTTTATGTAAGAAACGGGCGCAAACATAAACCGAGATCTTTTCAAGCTTGGTTTAAAAAAAAACTTATCAAACTCGTACTAAAGGTACAGATTATAAATTAAATTGCTCTCTATCAAAACATAATATAATTTTTAACAAAAAAAAGAACCGACTTCAAATATGTAAATATATAAATAAACAAAATGCGCTGAAAAGT
>DWPV01008120.1:0-10221 GCA_018251915.1 Urbanus proteus proteus
GGAGTACGCTCCAAGCCTCTCTCAGTTGTGGGAGAAGACCCGTGCCCAGCAGTGGGACATAAAAAGGGTTGCGGCAATAATAATAATATATACATTTATACATCAAACCATCAGACTTTTGATGTCCACTGCTGGACATAGCTTCCATAGGGGGGTTTTATGCCAATAGTCATCGTGCCTGGCTTATGATACCAGTCGATATTATACAGGAAAACGCTACTGAGAAATAAAATTAATGTTTTGTTTAAACACTTATTTAAATATATTTTTATTATTTTTAAAAAGAGTGTATCATTTTTTAGGTATTCAGATTAGAGATACGTCCAACAAATCAAATACATATTTTGAAAATCGGTCCAATTGTTCTAACGTTATACAATGGTGTACATATAGTTTTCATTCAAATTAGATATTACGTTGATATTCTTATATCTGGCCTTATTATTTTCTTCCGAATTTACTCAAAATTTACTTTTCCACTCAAAAAAGCGGAGCCCTGCGTTTCTATAACCTTAAACAAATAATATTATTATCGACTTACCTATTAATTTATCATTGACGTTGCTGTTGCCATAGCATAGTTTCACGGGTGTGCTAATTAGGAACAAAATTCGTTATTTATCCTTATTTACTTAATTTATACGCAGTTTATCTTTATTAATTTGATAACGTTACATATTGACGGACAATCGTCAATGTTTTATCTTAAAATAATATAAATAATATAGCCAATATAAAATATCACGTGTAAGAAATACGTCTAAATTATGATGACGTCCAGAGCAACAATGTATGCAAAGTAATTTTATGGATCAGCTTTTCCCCGCGACTTTCATTATTATTACACTTACACTTACCATTAGTTACCATCGTGCGTTCACGACCACTTAACATTTGGCGGACTATATTCACCTTTCTTCCTTCAGTCTTACGAAACAATTTGCCTATAATATGAAACTGAAGATTTTTATGGTCGGCAGCGACCACTTACCATCGGATGGACGCTTGTTTATTCCTTCAGACAAAAAAAAATACCTATACCTAATATGAAGTTAATTACAGATAATATGAATGGGCGATCACTCATTTAAAGGTAAAACTCTTTGTATTTCGACGGCGGTGGTACACCACACCTATTTCTGCCTTAATTGGTATTTAGCATTATTGTATTCTGGTTTGAAGGGTGTGGTAATTGAGACATACTTATCCGAGGCGATCCAACTCAGTCCTCAGGGTTAGCAAAGCATCTGTAGCCGATCTCAGATAGGGCTATGATCTTATGTGGGGTTGATTACAGATGTCTATGGGCGACAGTACCCACTTACCATCAGATAGCCTGCATGCATTAGTTAGGTCATTTGGTAAACAACGAATCATTTATTTATAAAAATACTAGTTTTTGCCCGCGGCTTCGCTAGCGTTAGTGTAAGTAGGTTGTAGGTATAAAAGTTACTTTGCTATCCCACGGGAGTAGTACGTGTTTTCGGGATGAAAGGTACTCTATGTCCTTTTCTGGACCCCTTACTATTTGTGTGCAAAATTTCGTAACGATTGGTTGAGTAGTTAAAGCGTGAAGGCGCTACAAACAAACAAATAAACGGACATTCGCATTTATAATAATTAGGATTCGACATTAACAAGCCAAGGTGACCTGTTTGCTCTTGCCCGTGGTGACGGAAGGGTCCGCGTGACAGGTCGGGACCCCATCTTATCGGGCGTCCGTTAAGATTTTCGGAGCTTGCGTAAATACGATAATGTCATGATACCAGGAGTCGCGAACCGTCGATAAAAATTGGCTATATTGATTGCTGGCATCTTATTTGGATGTTTAAATGACGTTATGTGTCAATTAAATATAATTAGTTAATGTCAGTTGGTGTAAAATAAAATAGAAAAAAATGTCTTAAGGTATTGGACATTAGGGATGTCCATAACGGAATTTTACGGTAAACTTTAAAGGAGTTATATCTAGGAAAATTACTTCACTTTTTCTAATCATTCATATAGCCTTCAACAAGTTTAAAGAGTGCTATCCAATGATAACAAACGAGACCGATAGCTTAACGTGTTTTGTAGCACGGTAGTACGTAAAGAATTAACTAATTGTTACCAACGCAACTGCCGCGCCTACTATTACTTTGCACGTTTTAACCGATCAAAGCTTTGAGGAATATAGGTTACCTTTCCAAAATTTTCCACACCCTCAATGGAATCGCTCAGCCTTAAAATACCTGCCCCACTTCCAGTACGCCCTAATTAATATTCTTACTTAATCTTACCTTTAATTTCTATAGCCGCAATCTATGAATATTCAAGATGGCTGCCACTGGCATTATTCACTTGCTCTTCAAGCCCCAGCTCCGTCCCTGTTACATATATTTCATACGTTTTACTTGCATTTGCATAATTGTCACATTGACTTGTTATAGGGAATTCTCTTTGACGTCAACATCTATACCACATTGTTCCTTGTCCGCTTGTCAAGCGACTTTTTGTTGTCTATTGTTCTTCGCCTTTTCTTATATGAATGGGCCAGTGAGCATCAATGGTCAAAAAAGTTTAATGACCAAGTTGCCAATGAACAAGAAAAACCGATAATGTAAAATTACTATTTAAATTTTTAAAAATGGTTCACCTATAAAATTGTTTCAGGATAGTAAAATTGTTAGATTGAAAGCTCTTCTACCGGTCTAATTTTTACTCACCCATGAGAGTTATAGGAAGAACTCTTAGCAAAATAATTGCCATTGTTTCAGATATATAAAGGACTGGATGTCGTGACGGCGAAAGCGACGCTGAAAGAACGGGAAGTAGCCAAACATCATTTGCTGGATATCTTAGAACCGCATCAGATGTTCACCGTCGTGGACTTCAGGAACAGAGCACTTAGAATTGTATCCTTTAATAAATGAACAGTCACAATGGTTCGGGACTCGAGTCGTAACTACCACAATTCTTAAAATCTTATAATAGCAATTTTAAGTGCTGCTTGGAAAGCTTTTGTAAAGGAGATATATTTATGCGAGGCGTTCCAAATTAGCCTTCAACAATAGCCCCATATGTGACGTACCTCAGGTATGATCCTGGGGTTAAAAACATGCCTTTAGGGGCGTCTATGACCATTTACCGTCAAATATTCTCATCATATTCATTTCCTATTTGTGTATTATACGTATATAAAAAATCATAGTATCATAATACAAGACGATATCTAGTCCAATTCTCGGCATAACGACAGGCCCAACTTACCACAGTTACCACGTCTTCCGCACCATTTGAGTAAACATATTCGTTAACAATGCTCCATTAATTCTAATACAATACTACATTCCATTGCTACAATCCATCCAACTGCTGAGCAAACACAGTTGTTAGAAATTGACAAATACATGATCGTTGCCAGGTAAGTTAATGGTAACAGTAGTTTGAGCATTATTTGGTACTTTATATTCTATTGCCGATACGAATGGATTTTTATTTTGTAGATTTACTTCAAAAGTTTTAGTTGAATTAATAGTTTTTAAAGATGAGTTTCAAAGATTTTTGTGATGTCATCACAAGGTTTTGCAATTTGATATGACCTTAGTTACTTGTCAAGATATCTTTGCGCTTTTCCATAGAATCTAATTCTTCACACTCTTGTCAGATTTCATTTTAAATGAACCATCTTTAATTATTAACAAACCTACTCAAATTATAGACATTTTAACTCAAGTGTGACACCACACCACGCATTCTCCCTTCTTATCTCTTTCCTCCCCTTGTGAACCCATAATAAATCCAAATTTACTAATTAAATAACAAAACCTTAATACGTCCGGTAAGGTAAGACATGTTAGCCGTTCTTACTGGTCATTCACCACATAAGCCGCTTATGT
Organism: Urbanus proteus proteus; assembly: GCA_018251915.1. Taxonomy (NCBI): domain Eukaryota; kingdom Metazoa; phylum Arthropoda; class Insecta; order Lepidoptera; family Hesperiidae; genus Urbanus; species Urbanus proteus. The sequence goes on from DWPV01008120.1 coordinate 3,879, forward strand.
TTCGTATGTAATAAAAGGCCTCTGATATAAATCTACAAGCCTCGTTTACTATTTAAGATAATTACATGTGTTATATTTAAATTTATTCAAGTATGTAAAAGATTGTTTTTCCTTTCAACTTCACTACGTGTTTTCCTTAACGACAACATTTAGATAGAACAATTAACGACAGATGGAAAAATACCAATCATTGTGGGTGGAACGAATTATTACATAGAGTCCATTGTGTACAAAATACTGGTCGAAGATTCCTGTGACACTGAGGACTTGCTTTGGGATAGAAGTAAAAGGAAACGTGACATAGACGATGACAAAGATGAACATGAAACGAAAAGACCTAAAGATTTGGGTACTAGTAATAATAACGAAGAATCTAGAACTGAAGAAGAAGCTACAGCTGTTGAAGACATGAAAGATGAACAGGTTAATAAAATCGAAATAGAGTCTATAAGTAAAGAGCAATTGAAAGACGATGTAGACAATGAAAAGAATTTTACTAATGAAGAGATTCATGCTAGGTTAAAGGCAATAGACCCCGCTATGGCTTCCAGACTACACCCAAATAATAGGCGAAAAGTTTTGAGGTAAGTGACTTAACTTCTATTAGTTTATATTAGCAACAATCAATTTCAAGATTGTATGTATTATATTTTTTGTTTGTTTATTGTAATGATATTTCTTCTATTGTAAAAAAATCTCCCGTTACAACACGTTCCGTTACGACTTGTCAAAAAGTCCTAAGAGAATTCTCAATCAAGTCTTACGATGGTCATCACCCCTAAATGCCTATAAAAGACGATCATCAGAAAAACCATTTGTTTTAGCACTAAGTTTTTATTTACAAAATAATTTATAGTACGTTCTACAAATGTCTCTATTCGCTCAGAGACTTTTAGTCCTGTTTATGTTAAGTGATTATACACATAAGTGCATTGAGGAAAACCTAAAGTACTATTCCAGAACCTAAGCATACATAAATACATTATTTATGTATTGCTAAGGTTCATTGTCCTCTATAAACCACGTAAACATTTGTTGTGACAATAGCAACATTGCGACATACTAACATGTTGTATTGGCGGATTGGGAAATTAACGCCGACATCATTGTTTTATTTTGACTGACGAAACAGAAATGTGATCGTAAAATATTTCGCTATTTACGAATTGCCATAGAATAATAGATAAGCTATAAGCTATAATAAGCTAGAATAGCGGATAGCCCTGCAAGTTGCGTAGATCTTAACTTATTTACAAAGTTAAGCACCTTCCGGCGCGATCGGTAGACGAATGGGTGGCCGCTAGTGGCAAAATTTCATGCGCGTTTCCGTGCTTCAGGGGGCACGTTCAGCTGTCGGTCCCGGTTGTAATCCTTGGATGGCAGTCGTTAAACCTTGTCGGAGGCCTTATGGGCGGTTTGAAACATTCGACACGGGTTGGCCACTAAACCGTATCCACTCCACCAACACGCATTGGAGCAGCGTGGTGGAGTATGCTCCAAGCCTCTCTCAGTTGTGGGAGAAGACCCGTGCCCAGCAGTGGGACATAAAAAGAGTTGCGGCATCGGCAACAGATAAGCTAAGCTGCATTAAAAAATCTAAACTAAAAACCTCTTAATCCAAAAATAATTAATATCTACAGAAAATATTTATACATATTGCATCATCTAAATTAGATTTACGAATACCATATAATACAATTTTGTCAGTTTAGCCAAATGTATTCGTATTTGTATCAACGTAATTTACCGATTTAAGGTTTCTTATACCTATTTGTTTCTAAGACTAGCGCCAAATTGATAGTTACAATTACGTGTTTATGGATCACTTGCCCTTTCTTCGCTACAAATAACCTTGAATAGTGGTAACCCAGTTTCTATACAAATAAATAAAATTTAAGTCTGTTTGTAATTCAAAGTAACATTTTTTACCCAATGCATATGAAAGTATACACGATACCTATAACGAAAATGCATTTATTTGTCTGTCTGTTTACCTGAGGTAATCTTTTGAAAGGCTGGATGGATTTTGACGGGACTTTCACTGAATGGTAACTGAAGGTAACTAAGGCGTAACATAGGCTACTTTAATTATTGAAAAAAAAACAAGAGTGCTCGCTCCACGCGTATGCGCGCACCGTCACGGGACAGCTGGGTATCACTTATATATGTATGCCTTTTTACTTTTTTAACGCGGGTGAAACCGTGGTGATCAGTTAGTTTCATAATAAAACTGAAAGTTTACTCCGAATAAAGATAATTTTATGTTATAAAATAACATGTATAAAAATAGTAAATGAAATCTTTTGTAGAGGTCATAACAGCAATTCATTGATACCAGTTTTATGAATGAGATGACGCGTGATATAAAGCTCTATGTACACTTTCCAACTACGCTCTCCGTTTACGAAATCCGATGAATTCCGTTTCACGTTTACTGTATCAATTTCTTACTTAATATTTTTCTTGGTGCGGCAAATAAATACATATATTGTGTTGTGTTTAATTTTAGCATTAGCATTTTAATATTTAAATTTACATAACTATGCGGCATTCTTGCTTCTGCCTGAAAGTCTTATCAATATCTGTTTAACCGTATATGTTGTGTTCACTTACGTCACGCCAGTATCAAAGCATTAGCATCTTATAACGTACCACTAAAAAGTAAAATATTGTTTATTTGCACTTTTATTGTATCGTTATACTTTTAGTGGTAAGTTTAAGGGACATTTTTTACTTTTTGTCTCGTGTTCATTTTGTACTTAATTTATTTTACACTTATTATATTTGAAAAATATTATTAATTACACTTACAAGTAGATGTTCTTGCTCACTATACGTAAGTTATTTTCATAATCCGTGTAGATAAATAAATATAATTGCGACTAATACAACTAAAACAGCGGCTAACGGAGGGATCGTGAGTAAGAGTCTTTATTCGACTCGTTTCTTGGTACCTACATCTGACATAACTTTTATCTCGACTACACAAGGACTAGAATGTTGCTGGCAGAACCAGCTTTATCAACACCCAGGAACAAGTGTTACGCCATCGTCTATATTGCTTTGTTTAATTATCCTTATTTGAGACATGTTTGTAGATTTTTATTTATAAAGGTCTCGTTTTACTTAAGGTACCATGACACGGTAATTTAATATTTGTATGAAATAAATCACAATGATATCTTTAGCATAATATTTCTATTGTTTATCTTGTGTGGGATGTTAATTTGAACATCGATTGTAACTTCGTAGTACCACGATACGATACAGTAGGTAAAGAAGTCGGTTAAAAAGGTACTAGTTGCTACTATTCAAACCTTTTCTTTTTTTTAAGTGATCAAAGAAACAAACGAGAATTCTGTCCATCTGATGGTAAGTGGCCACTGCGGCCCATGGACATCTGTGATCAACCCCAGATAAGATCAAGTCCCTATCTGAGATTGACCACAGACGCGTCGGTACCCACGAGGACTGGGTTAGAACGCATCGGATAAGTATGTCTCCCTTACCACACCCTTCAGACCAGAACACAGAAATGTTTAACCCTACTGTTATAAGACAGAAAAAGGTGTGGCGGAGTCGAACTACATAGAATTTTACCATCTTTTCATGAAGGCCTACGCAATCCGTATTTCCGGACATAAGTAGTCGTAGAGGATTCGTTTTTACTACACCCATAATAAGACTTAAACATTTTTAACATTTTTGCATTTATTTTTGTACCAAGTTTTGTAACACTTGTTACTAACGAAAAATCGAGTGATACTGTTAATAACGCGTAATTTATGATTTTAGTAACAATAAAAATTGGTAGCGTTACGATGCGAATATATAAATATGTACATAAATTATTAGGAAATGCTTATTCTGTGTCGATATCAAACACTTCCTGGTTAGATTTTCAGTCGCAGATCATACTGGTTTTGTGGGTGTCCTTTGTTTAAACATAATCTGATGATTTAAATACTATGACATTTTACTAAATAACTATAATTTTTATGAGTATAATTAATATTATTGGAAATTTTCCAATTTATTATATTTGAACAGAGAGGTAACTAATAAAATTGGCTGGTTTGAAAGGTCGTAAATATAAGTATGTATATAAGGTACCGTCATCCCTCTACCTTTTGAAGGTTTTCCCCTCTTTATAAAAAAAAATCCAACATCGCACATATATTTTTAGGCGTGAAGCAGTTTTTGCGTTGCGGTTCTCACTCTCTCTTTTCTAATCCAATTCTAATAATTTATTTTCTGACAGACGATCCCGGGTTCTCGGTATAATCTTGTTCATTGAAACATCTAGTTGTGGTAGTCCTTCCACAGGTATTAGGTATGTGGCATCTACGGTAACCTGTATTTAGCATCCGGTTGACTTTATGGTTGTCTTATGAAAAAAATGTGTAACGGGCTTAGAAAATTCTTAGATAGTAAATAAGAGTCGATTTGGCCTGATTAATAGCTGCTAAATATCGTTAAGCAGTTACCTATACTATGTTTCTTGATTTTCCAGTTTCGATTTCGTTTTGGCTATTAAATGTGGTTTTTTTCCGGATTTCTAGCCATTATTCGATACGGAAATAAATTGGTTACACCACAAAGCCTGTTTTAGCAGAATATTTGAAAAATAATTGACATAAAATCTATCTGTTGATAAATATGAATTCACCTATGAAACTGTTTTTGTTGGTTTTTTTTGTTTAAAAACGATTGCACTATTTGTGAGGATATTTTTGTGTATAAATGTGATGTTGAGAATTCAAAACTTTCTTGCAAAGTATAAAATTCTTAAGTTCATTATCATCTGATAAATTGGGTATGGAGTAATGCATAAGAAAATAGGCAATTTAATATATTTGTATATATACCTTATAAAGGTGGTAGAACTTATAAAGGTGGTGTTAAGCACTGTTGTACTCGGGCTTGAAGGTAGTAAGGGAGACATACTTATCTAAGGTGTTCCAACTTCCACTGTTCTTATCGGGGTTGATTACAAATGTCCATAGGCGGCATTGGTCACTTTAAATCAGGTAGACAGCATGCTCGGTTGCTACTTTGATCATATAAAAATGTATATTATCTGGATAACTTGCTAACACGATTTTGTAAAAATAAAAGTTTTGTTTATAAACGTTATTTAATACTTGCCTACTGTAATATTTTATACTACCTTGCATCACTCTGCTACATTGGCAATATTATGACCAATTTTGTTATATCACATTATGAGTAAATTAAACATGATGTATACAAATGAAGTAAATTTGTCAGTGATTTCATAACACTAACATTATCATAAGTCAAATATATAATCAGTTTAAAATAGCAAGTGTGATTAGACTAATCTTGCAAACGCTTTAGGTACGGAAAAGGAAAGGCGTATTTATCACGAAATATCTTTGGTGTCTACTTCACTACAAATAAATAAAATTGAAGTGTCTGTTTGTGATTTAAAAATATCATTTTTACTCAATGCATATGAAAGTATACACGATAACTGTAACAAAAATGCAAATTAAAAAAAAATCTGTCTGTCTGCTTGACTGAAATATTCTTCTTAACGGCTGGGCCGACTTTGACGAAACTTTCACTGGAAGATAGCTGAATGTCTAAGGCGTAAGGCGTAAGGTAACATAGCCTACTTTAATCATTGAAAAATCAATGACACTTATGTTTAAATATGTTTCCTTTTTACTTTTTAAACGCGGGTGAAACCGCGGGGTTCAGCTAGTATGTAATAAAATTTAATGTACTTATCAGCGAAAACGTAATTCCGCCACAGCAACATCGGTTTCGTTGGTTCACGTGATCTACATAATCATAAGAATTGAATTGAAGGCCACTGGATGTGACCTCAGACAACACAACTTACAGATAACACCTACAGACAAACACAGACTAATAAGCATTTGATATAATTATTTTTGTTGATGCTTTGCTATTATTTACAGTTATTACAACTCAAAGACATTAATTTCATATAATAGTATTTAATCTCTTTGTTGTAGATAATTTTATGTGACTCATCTACCATTTGCGCAGAGATAATATAAAAAGTTTTAATAAAAAATATATGAAGTGTTTAATAATAATACATCTACTTATAAGTAGGTATAGTGGTAGAAATCTATGTGGTTCATATCGAAACCCTACGTCTTCCTAATAACTACTTTTAAACGCCGACTTCTGATTTGAACCGTGTGGTAAGGATGTGGCAAGAATGTTTTAACTTAGTCCTTATTTGCTTATTGACCAAGGTAAGACTCATCTTTTCAGAGGTTGATTATAGATGTCGGGTGAACTGAAATCTCTATTGCTGTTAATCCTTACTAATATTATAAAT
>DWPV01008121.1:0-10221 GCA_018251915.1 Urbanus proteus proteus
AGTTTTCTGGCTTTACTCAAATACAAGGCGGTGAGTAATCTACTTATTTTATTTATCTGAGTTATTGAGTTGTAACTTAAATTGTAACACTCGCCAAGTTTTACAATTGTATAACCTTTTATAAAGTGTTTTAGACTTTACTATCAACTAAATAAATAAATTAGGAGTTCTACGTTAGTCCCCGAGAGTAGCCGCTTGAAGACTTGAACTACTTTGAATAGGACTTCTATACTAGGTATGTATTTGAATTAAGATTTGAATATGAATAAACGGTTCCCTGTCATGAGCAGTGTCCACTGAATGGATTGCTAGATTGTTTGATATCTTATAAAAATCTAATAACAAAATATTTATTTCCAAAAATGCGGTCCTAATTTTCATTACTACCTATAAGTTACCTTGACACTGTCTTCACATAATATGGTTTTTAAACGGAAGATATTTATAATAGATCAGTATTTTTTGTGTTTTTTGGTTTTTGTCTAAAGTTTATTAAAATTATTTATTATTCTCATTTGCATTACTTTTCCTAAATTGTATTGAGAGTTTCTTTGGATGTTGATAATAGTTACACATAATTATTAGTTACATCTAATTTCAATTACCTATCTCATCTCCCATCCGTTATTATAATAACTATTAATTTTTTTTTCACAATGTCAATCACTATTACGTGATTTTCTTTCTATATGACAAGATAATTTAAATAGAAAAAATGACGATACACGCCAGAAATTTCAAACTTAGTCCTCAGGGGTAGCAACGCATGTGTGGCTGACCTCAAGTAGGACTGTGATCTTATCTAGGGTTGATTACAAATGTCGATGAGCGACAGTGACCACTTACCATCAGGTGGACTGATGTCCACCTGATGGTAAGTGGTCACTCTGCTCGTTCTGCTCGTGTCTGCTCGTTTACTACTTTAATCATATAATCACGACAATTAACAAAATGTTGTTTTTTGAAGTGCTAGGTTTTAGCCACTTTGAGATCATAGAGTTTGATGTTGCTTTGTATTTCATCATAACAAACTTTATTAAAATTCATACATACGAGAATCTATTATTTTTTATTATTTGATAGTGATTAACACTCTCAAATAATAAAAAGTAACAGTATTTTCGAATGCAATAGCAACCCCACTTAAAATGACTTCATTAGAGTAACAAAATATTTTGTCAATATCATCAAAAAAATACACTTATCGTTAAAAAAGTCAGCATCGTTAAAGAAACAATCACTTGAAATTTTCAATACGAAGCTCTCATTAGTTTGCGAATTTTCGTACACTTAACACATACACATTCATATGCAAATACGCACACACACATAGTTTCGGAGCGTCCCTACTAATTTATACGTTCTTTCGCTTTCATTATAATTATTATTCTTGGCAATTTATTTTCGCACACGAGGGGGCAAGGGAGAATGGGGGAGGGTGGTAACTTCTTACAAAATCCCGTTTTTCGGCAGAACTTAGCGCACCCTTTCTTGGACCTTTTTGTTTTTCATTACATTAACTTTTGAGTCGGGGTAATGTGTTGCGCATGTGTGAGTGCAATTTGCGCTTGTAATGACGGCTCCTTCAGTTGTTTTGTTTTCGTTTTGTATTGATTGGACTTGTACTATGTTTAATTTTGCGTTATTTTTTAATTTGCGTTAAGTTGCTTATTAATGCTATTAGTTAGCAGTATACAAAACAATCTAACTACTCAAAATTCAAAAGCAGTTATTTTCGTAATTTAGTAATTCGTTTTCGTAATTAATACGCTTTGTATTTGAATTTATCTTAGGATACTAAAATCCGTTTCGTTATATTTCAATCACAGTATTAAAATAATAGAAAACAGTTACCTACTAAAGACTATATATAAAAACTGAGTAAAAAAAAATAATTTTATAGATCCTCATTTAAGGTACTTCATTATTTTGAATGTTCAAGTTCACCTGTCGCGACCTGCGACACTTCCAATGCATAGCACCCTAACTATCCCGACGTCTCTACAATTTTACTCAAAACTTTAAAGTACACAATTTACAGCGCTCCTAAAACGTCCACATGCAAGGGAACGACGAAGAAGTTCTACAAAACAAAAGCGATTACGACAGACTTCGACTACTCGAAAACAAAACGCAATTTTCTCTTAAGAAAATGAGGGAACTCTTTCTCCCCATTGAAAAATCATCAACACCCACCGCGTATGTACCCACCGGCCACCCTTTAGGGGGGAAGATCTACGCCGCCGACTTGCGTACGCTTTAATTAAAAATAAAACATAAGAACGATGTAACTGGATGAGCCGAGGAGCGAAGGAAAAATGAAAGAGAAAGCCGTCCACCCCCTCCCTTGGAATGGGCGCGGAGGGGGGAGTGGTAACCGCGTAGAAGTCAGTTGCGGAGAGACCGCCGGGGGGTGCGGACCTCCCTCGCATGCTGCTGTGTCACAACGGAATGACATCACTTTTCTTGTCGCTAATGAAGAGAACGTCTTGGATGGGTTGCCTTTTACTTAAACATTTTTCTTTGGAACAAACATTTAGGTTTCTAAGATATTGATTGTTGAGAACTTTTCACTTAGTTTACAGACTTTTGACAAACTTTTCTCATACGCCATATACATTCAACAATTAAACTTAGTTATAACAATATATCAACGACAATGAACGTAAAAATGGACGAACGTATCAAAATCAAAACATAACTTGAAAAAGAATACATTAAAGCGACAACAAATGTCTCAAGGAAACAAAACGTTCCACAGTCTAGACGTTTTAATTTTCCTATCTTACGTCCCGACATCGACAGATCAGACTCTTTTCATTAGTCTCCCGCACATGTGGAGGAAATCTTTGATGTAGACATCGTTAGCAGATAAGAGTATTATGGGATATTCAATGCATTGGGTTTCTTTGAGTGAACTCAATGTGACTTATCTGGAAATATTTTATGCAATGAAATTGTAAAATGTTGAGTTTCTATAACGAAGCTGAATGTATGCTTGTAGGGATTGTATTGCATCATAATTATGAAAACTTATTTTAAAGGTATTGATTTTGTCTTTCGCAATACTCGCTCATTTTTTTTATTAATTTAAATCTACTTTTTTGTAGGTATTATGGATATATTTGATCAGTATATGTAATATAATATGGGGTTGTGCAAAATTACCCTTAACATAATTTATTTCAATACCATTTATGAAAAACACCATTATGAAAATTCTTATGAATATTAAGATTTTTTAATAATTCTTGTTATATATTTTTTATTTATTAGGTAATTAGTTTTCTTCTAATACTAATAGCTTAGCTACTTTAGATTCTTTTAGAGTATGTTTCAACCTATGTCCCTGAATCTCGCACTGTCAAACTGTTCACGTAAAACATATATGTACATATTATAAAAATTGATTTATGAATTTTTAGTTAAATGTGGGACATATAAATTACATGATGTACATTATCAAAAGATGCACATCGTAATTAATCGCAAATACATATAATATAATAATCAATTTTCAAATATATTTTTATTTACTTTTAACGATTATTTTATTTAGATGCAAAAAAGAATTGAAAACATAACTGAATCATAAACCGCGCCTCTAATCCAGTTCTAATAAATTGACTGCGAAAACATTCATAAAAGCTTCACCGGAACGAGATTGTGAAAACAGAATCAACAAACGAACGTTCAAATAAACCCAGATGTACGAGACGAGCCATACACTCATACTTATTCAAACCTAACCTGGTTGAGGCTTGCTCATTCAATTTTCTAACCCATTTACGTCTCAGACGAACTGCTTGCACTCAAAAAAAAGAAGCATAATTTATTTCTCGACATTCCCGTTGGATTTTTCACGATATAATTTCATAAGCAGTCGGCAATGCGTGTGTTCGTTTTGCCCCGTTTTCCCCTTTTGAATTGATTAGGTCGGGTTCATATTGAGTTGTGAATGCCTCGAGACATGGTGTAGTTTTTTTGGCGGAAAGCACTTCCCTGATTTCGCTAATGGATACGAATTAGGAATTATTAGTTCGTTCGTTTAATTTTTTATCGAATGATAAGGCTGTTGAGATTTCTATGGGAATGATCTTGAGCTCAACGGATTCATGTTTCGTTTAATTTAATTGGCAAAATTAACAAATAATAGGTATTGCTTATTAGGTCTTTAATTTCCTTTTTTTATAAGGACAACAATATTTAATTTGTATTCTTACAAACAAATATTATAAAATATATCTTTTTATAGCAAAACTTTAAGTTGAAATATTTTCTGTACATTTATAATTAGCTAAATAATTCACTAACAGAACCCTTGCATTTCGCGTCATTACTTTTTATGTTCCCATTTAAATTCCTTAAAATTAAAATCTTACGCAACGTGATATATTATTCATGGCGTTATATACGCTGTAAGGGGCCCGTATTAAGTTCAGCTAGGCTTGCTTAATGATCCAATTCCTGTCATGTACAGGAAAGGGTTTACCCCCTAAAAAACTTGAAACAAACGCCGCAAAAACCGAAGACGTTCTATCCCCACGGGGAGGTAGGGGGCAACCTCCCTTAAGGAGGCAGCGTGAATAATTATAAAAGAAATAAGATAGACATCGACTACGCCGTCAGTCCGTAGATGAATAATAATGGATTTTTGTTTACGTGTGTAGCCGCCTTTATGGCGGTTGTAAGTTTTTATGGCGAAGAATATTGTTACAAATAAACAGATTATTGTTGGGTTAATACGGTTACTTTATTACACTGGATCAGGTATTTAATTTTGATAGTTATTTTAATTTGTATTTTTATTGGATGAAATGAGATGCGCGTTTTATTTCGACGCGCGTCTACCTTTTAGGGTGATAACTTGATGAGCTGATCTAATTATTTGGCAATTATTTGTAGTATCACTGGTCCAGTTATGACAGGCGTGCGAAACTTTTGTTTTAATGGTGTCATGCAGTTAAATATTTATTATAGTTCTTTTATCACCCCACGACATTAAAAACGCATCGATGATATCTATAGGCATTAGCAATCAACAAGTAACATTTTCTACTTCTATACACATACAAAATATCTAGTATCGTAAATACCCCTTACATATTATGTTGCATCTTTAGTGAAATTTGTATAGCCCAAAACATTGGACTTTAGTTAGACTTTAGTTAACCTTAGATTAAGCCTTTAAAATTTGAACGGGTGCTTTAAATGAAATATGAACTACACATTTTCCGTCTCAATCCATTAAGTTGTATATTTGTAGAGAAAATGTGAGTTCCAGTGGAATGGAAGCAATAAACAGCGTAGTGCAGAGCAGTAATCACGGCGAGGTAACTTTGTTTGACGCTACCTGCCACGGTGGACCGCTTTTACATTTTACGGAAAATATTAGCATTTTTTATGAAAAATATTTTTTTCATAAAAAAAAGTTTTTAGGTTTTAATTCTTTGTGTGATATTTTCGTTTCTTTTTAATTTTCATACATGAATTCTAGCGTTCTAGGCGTTATCCTTTTATCTTAAGATTCATTGATATTTTTGTGTGTTGTTGAGATGTAGGTAACGTTTTTAACGAAATAAATCGCGGTATAATTCTTTATTTTCTTTTATACAGCAAAGATTTTTTTTAAATCACACATTAAGTTCTGATTTTAATAATTGAATGAAAATTAAAAAAAAAATACCTAACTGATTATTATTTAAAATTAAAATATAATTTTTTATTATTTAACAGTTACAATATACGTAAAATTTATCGCACTAATTATAAAAAAAAATTAAATCTTTAAAAGAGTTGCAACAAACAATATTTTTCTAGTAGAAAATATGAACAAACAAAAAATACTTAAAAAAAATTTCAATGAAAATCTCCCAACATTTTTGCCACCCAGTTACCCCGCACCAGTGTGCAACCACGCTTATCTGTAGGATGTCTTCGAGGGCGAGAGAGGGTAAATTGATTACGTGTAAAACTGTTAGCCGATGGTTATATGCACCTCGGAGACGTTAAAGAAATCTCGCTAGATTTTCTAACTGAAATTATGGTAAAATGTACTGGGATATTTTTTTATATTATAAAAGCAGATTAGCATGCAGACCATTAGTAAGTGGTCACAGCCGCCGATGAACATAGATTAATAAGTTAGTCTAACATCTCATCTGAGGTCCACCATAGATGCGTTATTACTAAGAGTCAGTTGGAAAGCCTCGGATAAGTATGTCTCCTTTATCACACTTCAAACCGGAACATAGCAGCGGTTATGCTATTACCTACTAGGCAGAAAAACTAAAGTGAGTTCAGTTTGTGAGTCCTACCTTTAAAATGTATGAATTTATTTGAATTTGAATACTGAATATAATTTAAACAAATTTATTTTGAGATAGTAGATGCATATCGTTGATAGATGCAATGTAAGTTTTAAAATTTAGAGATAAATAATGTTTGTGATGTTATTTATTGTCACTTTATCAAGCAAGAATTGTTACTGAATAAAATATAAAGCTATTTTTTAAATGAAAGGGTTCACTTAGATATATTTAAAGTATTTTATCATTCATTCGATGATTTGAAAACGAATTTTGTAACAATTATGATTAACATTACAGTTGTAATTTTAAAAATAAATCAATTTAGCAGACTTACGAATATGACAGGGAAAATCATAGGTTATACGTATAATATTATATTATTTGACGAAATATGTAGAATGAATTGGTATATGAATTAATTATAATTGGGGTATGTCTAACACAGTAATCTATAAAATATAATAATGATATGAAGCCAAGTTTTGGTGTAAAACGGTATAAATCTATTAAGTGCAAGACTATTAGCTTAGTTTCTCCTTATATGCACATTAGAGCCGCTTCAGTCAATCTAATTTGTATGCGCACAGGAAATTTAATTGCCGAGGCTTCTGAGAAGGGCGTGAGAGTGTTCAAGATTGTGGTAAGTTGCCTCTTAATTTTATTTCATGTTACAAATGTGGCTAATATGATAGTCTAAGGGTGAGTGTGTAAAGATAGTACAACCTTTTTTATAGGAATTAAGTAGCAAAGGACCATGCAGTAGCTAACGAGCACGTCCAGAGTATAATGTTATTTTTTGTCGTTGTGTATTAGTAATTAGTATCCAGAAGTAGCAGTAAGGTATTTGTGGTATATTCAATTAGGTAAAAAATCCATGAGCTGCAGCATACTTTCAAAATGAAGTTGCTTTTGTATGTAAATATAAAGGTGGTAGACTTGTAGTTCGACTCAGCACTGCTACACTATTTTTGCCTTATAACAGCAGTGTTATGCACTGCTGTGTTCTAGTGTGAAGGGTGTGGTAAGGGAGACGTACTTATCCGAGACGTTCCAACTCAGTCCTCAGGAGTAGCCTCAACGCATCTGAGGTCAACCTCAGGCCTTGATCATGGACATCTGTAATCAACCCCAGAGGTTGATGTCCATGAGCGGCAGTGGCACTTAAGGTTGACGGGCTATCTGACGGAAAGTAGTCACCGTCGCCTATGAACATTTGCAACACCAGGTGAGTGGCAATGTTTCGTCAGCTTTGTAGAAGAGCTCTTTTTCACATTACTTCAAGAACCCCATGTCATAGTGCTCTGGGAATGCCTCAGGTGGAAGCTCATTCCACATCTTGTATGTTCGGGGTAGGAAGGATCGCGGAAATCGAACCGTGGAGAATCGCCATGACTCCAATTGATGAGGATAGAACTTGACTCTATTGTATACATGAGAACAACTGACATATTTGCATTTATCACTTATAATAATTCAATCCTTTATTTAGTAAGCTTTATTTAATCTGTTATGGATAATTGATAATGTATAATCCATTAAACATTAGGTAATAAATATTATACTCACGTTAGTATGTAAAACAAATCCAAACTTTCATATATTGTATTTATTACAAACAAAAATATATCAGCCTGATCCTATGTAAAAACAGTCATTATAAATATGTACCTTTGTTTTAAAACAGCTTTATGCATCCTACAGAGGTCGCCACCATCAATATTTATCATTCCCATTCGCTGTGTATGACTTGGATGTTTCGAATTAACATAAACCACTTCTCGTGACAAAAACTCTTGCCAAATCTTCTTTTTTTAACCTGAAACAAAGAATAAAGTAAAATGGGAGACGGCTCACATGCACAGGGTATAATTAAAGAGTTAAAATGAATATTTAAATATCGTAAAGGGTGAACTCGACAGTACAATGACATTCGGGGCGTCCAAATCTAGGAAGGTACGTATTTTTGGAAGTCAAGTTCCGCCTTGTGGTACACCGAGAGATTTAAGTTTCGATGTTTGTTTATCATGATCACCGGTTAATGTGTTTAATCGATAAGCGTAAAATTTGTGTTAGAACGAGAAGATTTAAGCAAGTCTATCAGTATAAGTAAAGATTTCATACGCCTTTTTAATTCGTATGAAAATCTCTATACCTATACGTCACTCACCCAAAAACTTTAGCAGGTATCCAAATTTTAAAATCTTGTTTCATGTGTGTTCCTTTCTTGTGTGAACAGCAAAATTTTCCCACTTAACATCAGAGAATTTTATTTATATCGGAAAAAAGATTCTCTATCTAGATACTATTATCATTCCTGATGAAACTGACAAAAAGCTGTTTATTACAATTTTCTACCGGACTGAAAAAAAATCAGTAAAAAAACCTAAATCCAACGGGCCTAAGTTTTAATGTATCTTTTTTTTGTATTTTTTTTTTCATCTCGGTGTACCCACATCGTTAGTGCCGGCGGAACAAGTCAAAGATACAGATACACATCGCAAGGGACACAGCGTTTGCCAAAAATTATAATTTTAATTGCGGCCCCCTTACCCCACTCTCCCCGGGGCCCGATTCCAAATATAAATACGCTTAGAACTCGCTACCGTTGATTTTGTGATCCTATTTAATTATGTGGGAGCGAAAATATTAACATCCACCTTTATTAGGAACATCTTGATTTTTTTTTTAACTAGATGTGACTGTGAGATAGTGATTTTTAAGTCATATTCACTTCCTGGACGTTCATACTTAGAATCCTAGAACTGTGAACTTTGTACATGTGAGAGACAGCCTGAGCTTACAAATGTAAATATCAGAATATTTTTTCTACAGTTATATATGTTATGTGAGATCACAAGATCAATATTGGGAAAGATTTTAGCCGCAGTGACATCCATTCGCGGTGCGTAATACCATTGCACTATCAACTCTACGTAAACAAATAGTCCAGGGGTGTAGCAACCCATCTGTTGTGCGTCGCATCGCATCAGCTTGTAAGGTTGACTATCTATAGTAGCTATCCTATCTAGAGTACATCACAGGAGTCCAAGGATCCAGTAACCACAGACTGTAATTCAATTCTATAAAGTGCTAATATCTAAAAAAGATACTAAGTCTGTACACGACGACTATTGTATTCAATAGAATAGTGTAAATCACGACCCTAAAGTTTCAAAGAAAAAATAAAACGAACATATCCGTTCTCTGTTTAAATTTTGTACTGTCAAGGGGTTTTTCGAAATCCAGACTATTTACACACGAATTTAAACCAGACCTAAGCATACAGTGTGACATGAGGGATCTCGTTTGTAGACTAAAGGTATGTTACATATTAAATCTTGTCTCTACACGTCATATAAGCGTTAAGCATTCCATTTGAGAGCCGAACTATTGTTTCAATTAGGGATGTTCTAGATATGCTTTCGGATCTATCCTCCTGTTACGAGTTTAGTGTAACGTTCCTCGTTTACGTTTGGACCCGTACATGTAGCGCTCCTAGCGGACCGTTTAGGTACTAAAATTTATCTACGGAAAAACAGGCGTAAACGTCAACCGAGATCGTATCAAAAAACGTAAGTAACTCGTACTAAGGGTACTGATGTGAATTATGAGATCCGATGTATAATTTAGATATTTATGTTACTGTTTGCCACAAATGGCCATAATATGAGTTAACTTATGGTTAGGGATATCAATTCCACTGACTCCAGAGATTTTTATACATCTGATGACATTTTGGTTTAGGAGTTTTTACCGAATAGCAATCATTTTTTTACTTACAACACGCATGTATTATATTGTACTGATCCTGTTGATATATTATGTGACATGTAAGTTATATATGTCTTAAAATTTAAAAATTATACTCTTAATAAAAATACAGCCGAATTGAGAACCTCCTCTTTGTTGA
>DWPV01008122.1:0-10221 GCA_018251915.1 Urbanus proteus proteus
TATTTTCAGTTAACCGGCTTATCCGGAATCTGGTTGGAGCAGCGTGTTGTGATGATCAACCATGGCTAGTGATGGTATTAAGGGTCGTAGTTTTAGCTTGTGAAGTATTACGATCGACCGTGTGTTATGGTCTATGGCATAATATAAAAAACGAATAGTGAATGATTATGACATTGTTCGTGTAATTTATTTTCAGTTAACCGGCTTATCCGGAATCTGGTTGGAGCAGCGTGTTGTGATGATCAACCATGGCTAGTGATGGTATTAAGGGTCGTAGTTTTAGCTTGTGAAGTATTACGATCGACCGTGTGTTATGGTCTATGGCATAATATAAAAAACGAATAGTGAATGATTATGACATTGTTCGTGTAATTTATTTTCAGTTAACCGGCTTATCCGGAATCTGGTTGGAGCAGCGTGTTGTGATGATCAACCATGGCTAGTGATGGTACAAAGGGTTGTAGTTTTAGCTTGTGAAGTATTACGATCGACCGTGTGTTATGGTCTATTGCATAATATAAAAAACGAATAGTGAATGATTATGACATTGTTCGTGTAATTTATTTTCAGTTAACCGGCTTATGCTGAATCAGGTTGAAGCAGCGTAGTGTGATGATCAACCATGGCTAGTGCTGGTACAAAGGGTTGGAGCTTCAGCTTGTAAAGCACTACGTTCAACCGTGTGTAGGTACTGATTCTATCTGCCTGAGACACAGAAGATATTTCGAATTCTTTATGTATCAGCTTTTTGAGGTCCATTGCGTAGGCCTCCGGGAGTCGCTTCCTTTTAAAGGTTTTCCCCTCGTCACAAGAGACCCCAAAAAGAAGAAATAGGTATATTTCCTTTGTTGGTGACCACAGTAGGTATTGATTTTACAGAGAAGACTTCTGCCTATCTTCTTGTTTTGATACTTAGTCGCCATTTGCATGATCCAATTGGCAAACGACATCCCGCGACACGACAACATTACAATATTTTCTATTTTTATTCTGTATCTGTTTCAATACTCATCTTTATATATTTATGGCATTCACGACAAATGAGAATAAGTCAATAAAACTTTTGCTCCAAACTTCGCTTGTATATGCAGTAAGTCTTCACTACAAGTGATACACGGCGAGCTTACATCCTTAATAACGATGTATGGTATCTACTTGCCATAAATTAGAATAACGTGAGCTATATTGAATGCATACATCATTTGTATTGATTTTATATGCTATTTCGATTTATTGTCAAACAAGATGAATGGAAATGAAGTGAGTTGAATAATTAAGATAAGTTTCTCTCCCTTACCACACTTTTCAGATGAGAACACTACGGCATTTAACATTGCGTTATTAGGCAGAATGGGTGAGGCGGTGAGGCCTCCGAAAACAATAGAGAGTTCTCCCACTTTTATTTCATAATTATTGATTTATAGCCTTAATGTTGAAATATATCAAACTAGATGATCCCCGCGGTCTCACCAGCGTTAGAAAAGTAAATCTATAAACATGTCGCGAGATTGACATGGCGATAAAACAAAATAAATGTATCCTTCGGGAACCGCACATTTTCCCGAGTTAAAAAGTAGCTTATATGTTATTCCAGACTACTGTCTATGTCTGCACCAAATTTCATCCAGATCCATTCCGCCATTCTTAAGTTATAGTAACAAACATCCATCCATCCTCACAAACTTCAGCTTTATAATATTAGTAAGATATACGTAAGTAAAGGGTAATAAAAATCAAATTTATACACATAATATTTATTAAAGATACAAACATTTACATTCATCTGTCAATGAGAATATAGAATTGTGTAGGAAATTGTAATATATAATTTTGCATAGTACTCTGTAGGTACTTTTGTTTTATGCCTAAATAAATATCTAGTAATAAAGGATAATATATTTATAATTCATAGCAGTTATATTACAGTTTTATAAATATGTAATTCAGCTCACTCAAAGTCATAAAAGTATAGATAACATTATAATAATTTATAATCACTATAATTATAGTTTTACGATATGCTATGTTTTATAATACAATTAGCGCTTTGTTTCCCAATTTCATTTATTCCTTACATCTAAAATATAGCTTATTATAATATAGAACTTTGGCAACATTCTGTGGTAGGACATATTATTTGTAAAAATGCATAAGCTATACCAGAAAGAAAATTTGGATATAATTTTATACTAAACTCTTGAAGTAAAACTTCTTTAATGTATTACTAGTTTTGAAACATAAGTCAATGCGTAGTTAATCTTTACTACTTATCTTAGAAAGTAGACAAAGAGGTAGAATACGGGAAGTATGTAGGTATATCTGCAAGATAAATCATTCAAATCATTGGGATTTGGGTATTTTGTAGCTATCTACAATAACATTCTATGAATGGTACGATTCACCTACTATTTAAGTAATTAGGTACGTCGGTACTGTAACGGTTAATCATTACTAATAGTTTAAGTGATAATGCCAAAGAAGTTTTACTTCAAAGTCATATAATTATTCGTTTATATCGCTTAAAATATTAAACAAATCTTCAATCTTATTAATATTCGTATCATTCACAAGTTGGTACGTTTATACAACTTATTATATAAACAGAATACTTACGATAACTTATTTCATTATCTACATCCATTTAACAATACTCCAACAAAGCACTAATTTAATTTTCTAGCGATTTCGATGATACTTTTAAAATAAAAACATTTATTTATAAAATATTTTACATCGTTTTGTTTAAAATTTATTATTATGCGAATTACATTAAAATTGAGTAATTTTGTCCAGTAACTATTTTTATTAAGCGAGCACTTAAAATTATTTTGATTTATCACGTTGAAATACTAACATTTAATAATAAATTTACACATAAAAACAGTATAACAGACAGTAAAAATTATGACAATGCAAATAGGCACTACACATTTACGGAATTTTTAACGATATAATTATATGGACATTCCATTTCATACACTAGTTTGAAATAACATTGTGATACGAATAGTTCTTCAGGGTTCTCATGTGGACATTAATCTCGAGATATAAAAATATAACTGGCCTAAATGATTATAGTATACAATCATTGATTAATGACTATATTACAGATGAGGCTGATAATATTATAAATAGTTTTTACAGCATGTTCGACCTTAAATTTCCAACTTACTTTTAAATAGTAAAATATTTTTTCAACGGTACTGAGATCTATTCAACAGGGGATAAGAAAAGTCCATTTAAATCAGTGTGTTTATGGTCACTAGGGGGCGTGAGATCATTGGTGTTTGAGGTAGAGACGGGTGTGTTGTTCGAAACGGCCGCATCAAATGTGGTTTGATTAACATTTATGGTGATTTCGCGGGTAGCCTGGCAAGAGTGGTTGGTGATAGAGAAGGCGGGGAAGGCGGGGGGCTCAGGAGGGGCGTCCTCCTCGGGCAGTGTGCGCAGGCGTGAGAGCCTCCCCCGCCCCCCGCCTCACACGGGCGATTGCTCCCCGCTTGCGCTCCCGCTCGTGATGTACTCCTGGGCAGATAGAAATTTTACTAGAGCTAGGTTGATCAGCCGTGAATACTCTTAAGATATGTTGTACTTAAATCCCAGAATAGGTTTGAATTTTAGTATTACATCCTTTGGATCGTTGCGATAGTAATGAAATAGTAAGTAGAATAGAAATAAAAGCAGAGCTTTCAAATAGTTTTTTCTTGTTTTTAATATACTGTAATCAGGTAATGTCATGTTTAAAGGCCAAAAGCATAGGCAGGGTACGAGGAAACGATATCTAAAACTCAAACCATGTTTTAACAACTTTATACTAAGAAGGTTTTGTAACTAGTACAATAGAGGATTCTTCACTGTACCCCATACTACTGCATTCATAGCTTTAAAAGAAGTTTAAATCCTTGAGACATTTTAACCAAAATTTTATCAGACATTTTAATTTAAGTAAATCCTGCATAATATTTATCTATTTTATTTAAATTACAACTCCTGGGGTAATTGAAAAGGTGATGGGAAGATAGAAATTCTAATTAGAGCGGTTAGTCTCTTCATATCTAGAGAGAAATCGGTTTGCAAAGACAAATCTCGGAAGCAGCTGCATCTGATTACATTTGTCGGACGCTCGTTGAATATCTAATACGTTGCAAAATTCAAAACATTCCGTATTGCATGCATTGCTGTAGAATCTACAGTGTAGATTATTCAAATGGGGAAGGCGGCTGTCAATTTCTTACGTAAGGGTGCTACTATCTATGAATATTCAATTTTATGACTGAGAAGAGGACAGTTTTCTATTACACGTTGGTGTATATGCTGAGATGAATTTATAAATAAGAGATGCTTCATTTAAAGCCGAAACTTTCATGTAATAATTTCAGAAAAAAATCATTATACTTACAGCGTGCAGATGCCGTCCATCATGATGTGGGGCGAGAGATGCCCTCGGTACCAATAGCGTCGTGGTGGTGGTTTCTGACGCCGCTGATTCCCGCTTAGAAGGGTGGCTGTACAACCTGTTCCACATCTCTCTTGTTAACAAAACAAATAATGTAATATCCATATGAAGAAAACGTCAGTGTCGTTTATTTATGAGTGTTCTGAATTCAAATGTTTAGTTTTATCCACTTTTTGACGCTTATTAAAAATAAATAATTCTTGTTTTTTATGTATGAATAAAATGTTACCAACATTGAAAAAAACGTTTGATAACTATTGTAATTATTATAGTTTTCAAATAATATAAAGGACCCTAAATTGACCTGAATGCAAATAAAAAATATTTTTAGTGTATTAATATTTACATTTTTATCACCACAAAAAATAAAGATTATCCTACAATGGTTTTTTTCTTGTGTCATTGTTTTACGGCATATTATGGTCATTAGAACAACGAAGTTAAAAAAAAAAAAAAACAATAAATCTATGCTAGAGGCGATTACTTACTGAACTACGATTTGCGATTACTGAACTACTTTTACATAAAAAGCTTAATATAATCTTACTACACAATTTTAGTTGTAATTTGACATATGAAAAATACCTAAGTATAAAAAAATGTATTTTAAAGTAATTTTAATTAAATGTAAGGGAAAAACAAACGATTGAGGGTTGTAAAAGGATGTATGAAGGTTGTTATTACATAATATTTATTTTCTTTAGGTAGGTACGTGTCGTTCTTCGTGTAGGCAATTATTTTATTACATTTACATAATAACCTTCCTTTTTTATCATCACGTGAAGAGAATTTACGAGCACAGTGATTATTAGAATAGTATTGATATAGAAAGCGAAGACAAATTTACTTTGTTATAATTGTTATACATATTTGGATTCTATGAGTTTTTTTATTAAACTTAGAATGATAGTGACGTAAATGAAAAAATGCACTGTAATAAACTATCCAGACTGTACTTTATGCGAACGAGTAGTGAGTAGTGTCAATGTCGGATCAAGGGTGAATTAAAGGCCCTCATTCGAATTCATTTTCCTTAATATTCAATCATTTTTGCACCTATGTCACTGTAATTTTAATGCACCCAATATGTAGAATGATTAGCGCTTACCTGAAATGATAATTCTCAGCATGCAAAAACTCTTGGAATGTTAAATAAAAGCCAGAAGGAATAAAAACCAGTCAGATAAAGCAGCAAAAACATCAATTTATTACAAAGTATCAAAGGATGTAGTAAAAATCATCCAAATCCATTATTTTCTTGTCTATAAAATTGCCCGTAAATTCTTCATAAATGCAATAAGCGTCCGTAAGCACTATCCAGTATGCTTCCATGCTTCTTCATACTGTGAGCCTATGAATAAAAAAATAAACGTATAAAAATATGGATTTGGAAATGCATTACTTTAGTATTTAAATGTTACAAGCGGTGTACTTTTAAAAATATTTGCCCTTGGGGCTCTCAATAAGGGCCTCGTTATAAGGGCCCCTTGAAATTTATACCGGATCCAGTTAAAATTGTAAGTACTTATTATAATATCTTCTGTTTAAGATTGAATGTATTTATGTGTAATTGAATAGAATTGCCTTAGGGGCCCTAAAATTTAAATCCATGGCCTCCCAAAATGATTCGGCTTTATCGTTTAGGGGACCCTGTATTAAGGTCGCAATGAGGCAGTTCTAACAATATCTAAGTATGATTTTATGTGAAAAATTTCTTCGTACATTCTAAATAAACGGGGTTAAGTGTAAGTTAAGTGGCTCTTTTCTTAAAACGTTTTCTTGGAGAAGCGTGCAATATCCAAGTAGCAGATTCTTAAATACGGCTTAGGTATGTCATATAAGTAACAGCTTTGGCCCGGATACTAGCGGAATGTAGGATGATCATAAGCGCGTTACGTCAAGCGATCGGTATTGGTGTATTAAGATCGATATAAAATACGATTTGATTATTGAACACTAATGCTGTGTGGTGGCAAATGCTGTGCGATTTAATTATATGCTGTGTTAGATTGTATGTGGTGTTGTATAGAAAAGAGAGTTTTTGGCTAGTATAGCACCCTCAGGTCTCGTGGACGTGAGAATCGGCTAAGGAAAAAAGTAGGAGGTGAGTAGTATTACTGTGTAACATTATCCTTCTGACTACAGTAAAATTAAAATATATGTATGTATATGTATAGTACCAATTATATTAATATTTAATTTCTTCATAGAACGCTGACGTGTCAAGGAATTGAGTAGTAATACTGTCTTTTGGACGAAAGCGAAGCTTTGAGTTTGAGGTTTTGTTTCTCGTTCTTTATTACGTTGACTAGATAATCCCCGCGGTTTCATCCGGGTTAAAAAACGAAAAATAATCGAAAAAATAAGCGATACTCGGCTCTCCCGCGACGACAATTTCAATGAAAGTCCCGTCAAGATCGGTCTAGCCATTTAGAAGATTACTTCAGCCGCACAGACAGATTTTTTAAATTGCATTTTCATAATAGGTATCGTGTATACTTTCATATGCATTGAGTAAAAAATGTTATTTTGAAATCATAAGCAGGCACTTCAATTTTATTTATTTCTATAGATTGTACATAATATTATGTCCAATACCTAACTATTACTGATAAACAAGAAAACATATATTATACAAAAGTAAACATCAAAGTGACGTTATGACTTCGTGAAAAGCTAAACAAATCATCACGTAAAATATTAATTTGGAATGTTCAAACAAAACAGAGCGAAGTATTTGAATTATCCCTGGCTTAACATAACGAACTTCCTTCAAACAACTTTGGGCAAACTTTGTTCCACTTTGAACTCTGTCGCATGTCTTTTGACCTCCATCGATCTTCGTTAGAATTGTTATTGGCAGCCAGTAGGCACTGTGTTTTTGAAAATATGTAAGTAATAAGTATTCAAATAACAACGGTTTTGTTAAGTCATTTTTTGCCTGCCTACTGTAACGGTTTGGTTATGTAAATTGTTTGTCTGTAATTTTGTATCTAGACCATTTTTTACGGTTGAAATTTAACTTATCATGCCTTAATATATTGTTATAGTAAGTACCTAGATTATAGCCAGTTTGTAGTTTATTTTATAGTATTTTTAAGGAATGTGCAAAAATAAATATTTTGCGGATTCTAGAAGGACGTTAAAAATAAATCATCTCATGCATTATTTAATTAATAACTTAATTATCATACCACAGATACACGAACATCACCCCTTATCTAACTACCTACTACTTACCGCTAAAGCCTTAAAGTTTCCTCTTCAGTAAGCTACATACCAATTATTACATTCAATTAACAATGAGAAGTACTCAGACTACAGAAGTTCATGCAAGTTATTCAGTTTTTTAATTACCGTATGCTCTCAGTCCTGGATCTCGGAGACCAGTCCTTGGAGTAGGAAGCGCCTCGTCGTCTCCCGCCACCGATGGTTCGACCGGTCTTCCATCGCTCCACGTGGTTCCTGATGGCATGCCTGACTTCAGTGTTCATGAAGCAGTAGAATAGTGCTACTGTGAAACCCTGTGAGAAGAAAATAAGAAATGTATTAAATAAATATAGATGCTCGTTCACAAGTTTCATACCTTTATTGGTCTAAGCACTATTGTTATGTGGGTCTAAGATACGAAGAAGCGACATTCACTTATTCGTTTAATGGATGTGATCAATATAATATTAAATTTTGTAACTAAGTTAAAAATATATCCTTAGCGGGCTGTCTAAAAACCCTAGTAAGGCTATTGCTAGTTAATTAACAATCAAAAAATATAACAGTGTATGAGAAAAAAATTAAAGTGAGCCTTTTCTTTGGTTTGTCATTTGTTTGTTAACTTTGTAGAGTTTGGTCGTTATAAGCGATCTCATCCGATGACGCAAATTCAAAACGTAAGTATTTACGTATTTTGGGAAGAAATTTCATGTAGTAGTTAAAGATTTTATTAATCTGGTAGCAATAGTTTAAATTTCGAAAATATTTAGGACCCATGCCAAAAACGAAAAAAACGCTAGTAGGTACGAGTATTTATCTAACCTTTAAAATGTAGACGCGAATTCAATTTGTCTTTAAAATCCCATTAGTGAGTAGTCACCATCATTCTTCGGAAGTATGATGGATGTAGCGCTCTCGTAATGGATTTGACGTGTATCAATGAGTTTTCTTTTTAATCAGCTCTACTCACTCAAAGGGAAAGGAAACCTCACCGTACTTCGCGAATAAATGGAGCAGGGAATACTTTATGGATAGATTGTTATTACAACTAGATGGAGGTTTCTTTACAAGAATCATGTAGCAAAAATATGGAGTCAGGCTGCATTATGATATACGATTACTGCTGGTCATGGATATCTGTGACCAATTTCATATAGAACTGGGGTTTTATCTGAAGTCAAGTTAAGGACTAAGATACATTACATGCTTATATTTTAATAAATTCACTGTATTTCAACAGACCTAATGTAGAATTTAAAAAATATATGCAAATTGACTTATCAGCGTATTCACGCCTGGAATGGAACTTATACTCACGCACCTACAAGCTTAATTGTTTTTAATATTGGATTTTAATTTAACATTCTCGTGAACACTAAGGGCATTGTAGGTCTAGTCCTTTTTGTTTTAGTCTATTCACAAGTAATTCAGACGCGAACGGTAGATTCTGTAAGAAAATAAAAAGAAGATTCTTTACTGAAATAATTAATTAGGTACGTCTATTTCTTGATATTTTATATAGGTCTCAGCTTCCAGTAAATTGAATATGAATTTAGATCCAATTATTATCTAATTTATTCACAGCAATTCTTTTATGCAAATAGGAGTTGCAAAGACAAAGGTATATTGTTGAATATTATACGTATTAGGTAGTTCAGTTCATTTGATGTATTATTAAATGTCAGGAATTACTTGTAAGGAATGGGGTGATGGTCAAATATGAGATATTTTGTTTGATGTGAGCAATATTCCACAGTCGAATGTGGATAGTCGGAGATCCTTTAATATAACCCATATCCATTAGGACAGTTGGGATTTATTAAAGGTAGTTAAAGGCACTCACAGAATTGTTATGATCTATAGGCATACGATATATTAACATTCCAGAATTCAAAAAAAAATATATATGGCATATCTTCTGCCCAAAAAGAATAATATTATTAGCCTCCACAACAAAACGCTTGAATTAGATCGTGCCAATTCTTAGTCATAATAAAGAAGAGTATGACTGAGCAATATGGCGTTTAGGTACTTAATTTATATCTTATTTTTAGATTTGTAATAAAATTAAGCCCTGATGTGATGCACTGAGTATAAAATTTGCAACAAATTTTGTTGCTTCCTTATATATAGTGTCATAAAATAAGAGGGCATAAAATCAAACGGTAGTAGTAGTAGTAAAAATTGAATAGTAACTAATCTAATAAGTCAAGGCATTTATTTACATTGTACTTATCATAATCTCCAAAATAAGCACAAAATTGCTTCAACTACAACGTAATGTTCTGAAGCTAGCCGGCACTTGATTTGTAGAATTTTCTGAACATTTCCTTTGAACAATAATCTTGTCTGAGTACTGTTCTACAGACATCGCTTAAGTTGTAGCGAACTTAGTTATTTAAGTATTTTTTGTGATTTATCCAAAGCTTTTGACTGTGTTGATCACAAAACTTTATTGTTAAAATTAAAATTTTATGACATTCAGGGAAAATCGTTGAGTTTGTTAAATTCTTACCTAAACAATAGAATTCAACAAGTGCAAGTAAATGGTGCAC
>DWPV01008123.1:0-10220 GCA_018251915.1 Urbanus proteus proteus
AAAATAAATAATAAAATTGATCGATAGTCCGTAATGGCATAATAAACTTGTATATTATACTAAGTCAAACTAGAAATTTGTGGATTATAATTATTATATTGTAAGTTGTCATTTTTATTAGTAAAATTAAGAATAATATCCAATTAATGTAATACAGTACTGTAAATACTAGATGCCACAGTTCGTAAAATGACAACTAAGAATTCTTAGTATGAAAAGGTGCAAACATAATAAAATACATAGTTCTATTAAATAATGACACATAATTAAAACTTACGCAATAATAAAAACTAGAATAGTTTGAAATAGCTAGATTACTATTTGATCTGTCTTTTGTTTTTAACTTAATAGGACTAAACTTAGTTTCAACGGAAACTATAAGACTAATCTCATTTTGTAAGCTGGACTACATGTGTGAAGTTACGAAGTACAGATCTGAACAGCACAGCTGTAAGATACGAAGGAGTGACGATGGTACCATAACAGTAGAATAAAATGTAAGAGAAACATAATTCTCGAACGTTTAAAGTAAACGTTATTATTTAGCACACTTTTCATATAACATACATATGAATATAGTTTATGTAAGTTACACAGTATTTTTATTTACTTCTGATGTGAAACAATTGCTAAAATATGTTTTCACTTATAAAACCTCAATTCAAATAAAACGCAAATTTAACATTTTTCTTGCATAAATAAATAAATGCATAGCTAAATATACATTCGTAAAATAATTATAGAAGGTCTTTAATTTCCGAAAAAATATTATAATAATATATTATTATTGTAGTTTCATTATTAATACATAATATATAAAATGTTTTAAGTAAATATCATGGCATTGTGAAAAGTAAATATTCAGAATTATGGCAAACATCCATATTTTACAAATTAATGTTTATATTTGATTACAATTAATTTAATATTCCAATACAATAGATATGGAAAATAGAAAAATAAAAAATATTAAGCTGATTTGTGACAAAAATCGGAAATAAATAAATCCCAAATAAATATTTGTTACCTAAAGACCGAGAGAAATAGCCTTTCCAACATTTATGAGCCCCGGGTATATATTTTGGTTGTGAAA
Organism: Urbanus proteus proteus; assembly: GCA_018251915.1. NCBI lineage: Eukaryota > Metazoa > Arthropoda > Insecta > Lepidoptera > Hesperiidae > Urbanus > Urbanus proteus. The sequence continues at coordinate 1,094 of DWPV01008123.1, forward strand.
TGTGTTTAACTCCTAATAATTACTAGAAAAATCTAAAGTTATATAACCTCGTTTTAAGTCACTTATACTTAGTTATATTTCAGATTACACTGAGTACTAATCTCGCAAGAATGAAAAATTTGTATGCATTATATACATATTTACTAAAGGCCATATTTCAATAGTATAGAGAATGACTTAGTTACTTAAATATAAATAATTTCCTTAATATAATACGAAATAGATGTGGAGTGGCAATATTAGTAGAAATAAAGATCATTCCCTATCCATGTAATTCTTTTTTTCTGTTTTTGGATATAAAATATCAATAATACTATTTTATGTATCAATCTTAAGTTAAAAATTAAGACTTATTAATTAAATGATAGAATAAATAAATGCTTCTATCAATACTATTTGTTCGTTAAATTAACAGCAATATCTCAAAAAAATATCATTTCCATACAATGATTAATAATTCTACCTCAACTTAAATTTCCTAATTATGTTTACATATTTACTCATAATTTGTTCATGAAATATCATTACAATAAATTAGGTATGACTTCAAATAGCAAATGTGCATCATACTGCTACATACCTTAGCAGTACTAAAGTATGTAGCAATATGTCAATATAACAAAGTGCTAAACTTAGAAATCATAGATATTACCTGCATTTCTCATATTGTCAAAATAAAGTTTGGCGTAATCATTTCTTCAAATTTCATATCAAGTCTTTACGTAATAAATGTTAACACCTTATACTTCATCTGCTCAATATCAGATAAAAATTGAGCATACATTGCTTTAAAAACCAGATGTAATCATTTATTTTTCATATTGTCAAATCAAAGTTTGACAATTATTCATTCACGAATTACTTGAAAACGCCATGGAATGGCTCCCAATCGCACATTACAAGCACGTAATATGCCTTATAACTTTAAAGACCAGAGAAATTAATACTCATTTCTCATATTGTCAGATCAAACCTCAATATGGTCGTCAGGTATGGGCGGATGTTTGAGCTTCTTCGGGTTGAGTATTGAAGGTTTTTGAGTTCGCGTATGCCATACATACACCTTGGTACAATTCTCTGCTAGCGGTTCCAATTCATCCTTGGTCGTGAAGTACTTGAGGATTTCGCTTTCCTGAAAAATATATTACAATATTTATCAGTTCAAAGTTGTAATTTATATATGAGCTGAGTAATGTCTGTTCTTATTTAATCTTATTATCTTTCTACCACCTAAATTCAATATAATTGGTAGTCTATGTTGATGATATACCTATGGTCCGATCTACTTTGTCATTATAACATACATTTTCTTAAAATACCCTTTTAGGAACTGTATATTAATAGTAACATTGTTGATCGAACATTGCCCTATATAAAAATTGATAAGGAATCTAATTAGAAAGCAGTTGAAGGAGGTCAAGCATTATTACAAGTTAGAAGTAGCAAATGAGCATTGAGCATACAGTCCACCTGATGCTAAGTGGTCTCTCATGGTCTCTGTAAACAAATCTACATATAATAGCGGTCTCCCTGATATCAAAGATATCCCTTTAAAGATGGTAGAACTGCCACACTTATTTCTTCCTTATAACAGCAGTGTAGCGTGTAAGGGAGACATACTTATTCGGGGCGTTCCAGCTCAGTCCTCAGAGGTAGAAACGAATCTGTGGTCTACCTCAGGTAGGACCTTGATCTTATCTGGGGTTGATTACAGAAGTGCATGGGGAGCGGTGGCCACTTACCATCTGATGGACTGCACTTTCGTTTGCTACTTCAAACATATAAGAAATATGTATATATCAATTACTCCTCCTTTAAACGATTCTTCGTCTTTGAATTAAGAGGATTGCTTTATAAGTCAACCGCCATACTCTCGTGAAAAAACGCTTGCCCGTTATACTCTAATGGGGATATTATGAGTTATGACCCTTTATCTGTGCAGATAGATTACACACAAGTGAAAGCCCAACAGTGTTATATCGCAGGTTATCGTTTTGACCTTAGACCGTTGAGCTTAGAATGGTAACAAGTACTTATTACCGGATATGTCTAATGTATGCGATAATTTCTGTATCTAATGTATTTTGTACAAGAACTGTACATTTTTACGGGATGAAAGATCTATATGTTATTACAGATTACAATCTATTTTCTTCAAATAAATTCTGTAAAAAGTTCATTCAGATTAGTTAAATCATTGTGAAGTCATACAGTTTTTTAACTACATTCTCCCATCCATCCATGAATTCTCAGACATTTTCGCCTTTATAATATTAGTATATATATTTTCTTCCGTTAAATCGTCACACTCCCTGTTTTATTTCTGAATGGATGTTTCAATATGTTGGAACCCGCATCATATAGTGCTTACTAATTGTATACTTTTCCTTATAGCTGATAAATTATCTGTATGCACAATTTCCCAGCATAAGAGCAGCTAATAATAAATACCGAACAATTTATAAAGGGTTATTGAAGTTGTACTTCTTTGTAGTAACTTCTAAAATCCGTTAATAAGGATAGAGTTGACTTCCAAAAATTAGTTTTATTTAAGACAATATGTGCTTTATTTCTGAGTTTATTTGTCAATCAATTGATTCATTTGAAAGTGAAAGCAGAACTATGAGTTAAGTATACACATTGTCATCCAAACCCACAGTTTCCCTTCATTTATTATCACCATGTTAGCGCATACACTTACTAATTTGAATTGTTCAACTGTTCACGTCATGTGAAGTTGGTTATAATAAATGCAATATTGTAAAAATGGGTACACTATCAGTATTACATAGTGTAAATTAAGAGCAATACTTCTAATTAAGTGTTTTTCAATTATAATGAACATTTGATAAGTTTGACAACCCATTGTTCGACTAACTAGTAACATAATCCAGGTGCCCAAGTGGTTATGCAAATAATTATATGTACCACTGCAGATTAAATGCATTGGACTCTTATTTTTTTTTAGTAGGTACGTTTTTTTATATGGAGTTAGAGGATCTTTTTAGCTTTAAAAAAATCAATTAAAACTAACCTGAAACCCAGACTGCACTTTCCTGGAGAATTTAGCCTCAGGATGGTCGATGAACAATGTGGCGTTGATGGCAAAACCAGCCATATCTATGGGGAAGGGTCTGAAGGGCTTCCAAACCGCGTTGTAGCCTGACACCTTGCCGTCAGTCACCAGTGGCATCTCCACTCGCATGCCACCGACGATACCCACAGGCCATACACCTACTTTCTGGATCTTTCTCATCTGGAAACAATATTAAATAAATTGTTAAATAAAAAGTGAATAGTAAATACAATAAAAATAAAATGTTTTAAAAAAGTATTATATAATATGTGGAATTCCATGTATTTTTCAATTAAATTGAAGATATGACTAATTGACAAAATGAAGAATAAATTAAATAAAACTTATAACTTGTGTATATAAGCGTTGCAAATATTGTGATTCAGTTGTTGTGTATGTAAGTGGAAAAAAGTTTACTATAACAATAATAGAACAACATATATTTCTTTCAAATATATCAAATATATCTTTGTATGGGCACGTGAACTGTGTGTATTAGAATATAAAGAACTATAATTTTGATTAATTTAGTGCAGCAACAACTCAAAACGGATCTCTCTTTAACATCATAGTTGTGTAAGAAATAGTCAATTGGTCACACTGTTTCCTACATTTGTGACACCGAGAATGTGTTTAAATTGAACCTTAAATAGTGTAAGCAAAAATAAATTTAATATCACAATTGCTGCGTGATGCTCCCAATGTACAGTTTTATAATTGTATAAATTGATAATGTGAGTATTTGTTTCATTTTCAAACCTATTTATGATATAAAACACTATAAAGAAGGACGGACCATAGTATATTTTAGCAGTCAGGAAATAGCTTTGACGGTAAAGTGCTTACAAATTACTTATATTATAAAAACAAAACCGAATATGTAATAACAGTGTGAATAAGCAGGAATGCCTGTTTATAGTGTACGGTGATATAAACAACCTGTGGCAATTGGTTAAATTAATAAATAAACAAATAGCGCCCGCATAACTGTTTAACAGCTCATGAATATTATGAATATTGTGATAATGTGTCAAACTTACCTGTTAGTCTGCAAAGGAGAATTTTTATTTAATAATTTTGATAAAAGTCGAGTTTATTTACATAAAAGTAATATGAAAACTGTTTTACAAAGGAAATAGAATTTTAAAATTAACTTTTTTGTATATTGTTATTACCGTTGTTAAAGATAAAGAAAACTAACTAACGCTTCACACTCATAGCCCCACAGTAGGATTTTTTCCTGTGTCGTGGGTGCCATGGACAACACACAAGACAAGGACACACACCCAGACCAAGAACGGAAATTTAAACTCATCATTCAAATTTCCGCCTCGCTGGGAATCGAACCCAGGACCCTCGGATTAGCGCTCCGGCGTGTTAACCATTGCGCCATCCGGGTCGTCAAAGAAAGAAACCAGGGAGTCTATTTTAAACAGTTTTTAGGACATTGAACAGCTTACAATTAGAATAATTTAGGACACACACACATTTCAGTTATCTGATTGTAAGTAACCTACATTTTTATTGGACGTTTATTGTGACCACTTATTGTTAGCATCGTTAAATTGAGTGTTGTCCTAGAATATGCAAAATTTAGCACACATATATTTTAACACCACCCGCTGTCTATCTAGTAAAGGAAAGATATAAAAATCGACATACTCGTAGACGTTTTTGTAGCAGGGAAACGTCATTCTCGAATAATATCTCTCCTTTTATTATAGGTAATAAGACAATGTAAGGTAAGTCTAATAGTAGGGCCTGAGCTGTTTCAGAGATATTCAACTACATTGGTTAAATTTATCCCGCAACAAAACTTATTACTGGAAGGTGGACATAAGCAATGAACATATTTTTTTATAACTTTTCGTTACTGCGTGTAATCTAGGTACAGGTATAAATACAAAGCATAATTTTCACATTTAATAAGCCTTCTTTTCAGCAAAGGATTTTGAAAAATTGTTTCACAGTTTATTATTATTTCAAGCTGATGGCTGAATAATTTACACATTATTTATTTTGTACAAAGTATTTCACTTATATTTCATTCATGATTAATTATTAACTCTCTAACACAATGATAATTTCATTGTTTTATGGTTTTCACACATAACGCATGGAATTATCTCTTCAAGGTCAGTGTAAACCTTGCTGAAACATATTTTGTACAAGTGGTTAGATAATAAACTGCACTTAACGATAATAATATAAATTAGGTGCTATACCAAATTCTTATAAGAAGGCTATTTTTGTAATACAGGTATTAGAATTTTGGACAAAAAATGTATATCTTAGGTAAATACATATAATGAAAATGATAGTTTCACTTGTCTTAAAATCATATAAATTTGCATAAAAATAGTTTGGAGGACCAAGTTATTCTGTTTTAATAATAGACATTTATATTTTTTTAACTTTTGTCTGTTTGTGTGCGTCGAAAATTGCACTAAAACCAAAACTACTGAACTTATTTAATAAATTGAAAATATATTTTGAAGGTTTTATATTAAAGTCGCAGGTCGATGTTAAATAAAGACTATATATTTAATGAAAATCGATTAATACAACTCGATCCAAAGTTATTATATACTGATAGACATACATTTATATTTTGGAGCCACGGGGTATACCTAGTTCTTCATAGATATCAACATTCATTTACTGGAGCCAAATGACCCGCCCTGCTACTTCAGTGCGAACATGGGACAATATGAGACAATAATGATTATGTTTAACGCCTAGATGGAAAGCCTTGATGAGCATACCATTATTTTCTGAGCATGTAATACAAAGTAACTAAGATGAGTATTAGTCGACATTCAGTTAGATATCAATTAGAAATGAGTCTTAAAGTCTTTTAAAGACTTTTCTCATTTTTAACAGACTCAAGACTAGACTAGCATTTAGTTTTAAGTCTTGAATCCTAGAACTAAAAACTAAATTGAAGTATTTCATCATATTTACCTCTTCAAAAACTTTTAGGGAGTATGTGTTGTCATCGTCCATGAAGTAGACCACTCCCCTCCTATCTGCGATCTTGAGCAAGTGTTCACGGAGCCAATTCAGTGCCACATTCCGTTGTTCCACTCCGGAGGCCTGTAAACATTCATAACATACTTCAAACATCTGTATGTCATTATGCACATAAGGTTAAACATCACACACAACAATTTGTAACAAAAATATTAAAATATATTTAATTCTTCTTTTTAAAGGGTCACTTAAGATGAAAATACTGTTAATTGATGCAACTCAATACCCATGTTAAAACAAATATGGATAGTTTAAATATTTGCACTAATATAGAACATAGAGATCCCCTTTGAACAATTCATTAGACTATGCATTAAACTACTATTACACCAATTACCCTCATCATTTTCAAAACACGTGAATAATAAATGAAAAAATATGCAGGTATATAAAATAAAAATATACATTAAAATATGTTATTCTGAAGGTCGGTTCATAATATTTATAATAAATATATGAGTAGATGCAAACGAAAATAACATATTATGTTAAAATACAAACAAATATACAATTAGTAATTTTTATCAGTTTAATATAAACAAATTGAAACATATTATTATCTTTTTAGATTATATTGGTAAAGTTATATATTGAAGAAGGTCACAGAAAGAGAAGAAAAGCACAAAATATTTCAAAATTGTTGAACATACACAATACCAACTAGTGTTGAATGAAGCTGTTCTAAAAATACATATATTGATATCCATCACCTGAAACAGCATAAATTTAATATCTTGCATTTGCAAAGTAATAGCATAACATCAAACACATTACATTTTATAACGACTTTCTCGTTATCATTGCTACAAAAAAAATCAATTAGGAGAATTGTTTCAACTTAGGGCTTATTTCAATATGTTTAATGTTTCATTTATTGTGCCCATTATCTTTTCGTTTTATCTTACTTCCTGGAAGTACTAAAATAAATCAATAATTGTAAGTTCAGTTAACAGTAACGTAACTAACGTAATATATTTAGGTCTACAATATGTATTGTTTAAACGAATTATGAAATAAATAAAATATTTTATGTTAATCGAAATGTGTAGAGTACAAGTCATGAAAATACAGTCACACTTCCTTAGATATGGTATTTTACTAGCTAGACAAACTATTTTATGATAAACTTCATTCATGTGCTGTGTAGTGCAGAAATATCATCCTTCTAATATGGTTTGTAAACAAGCAAAATGCAATAGCAGTATGACTATGGTACTAGATATTACACTAGAGTAACATATGCAGTACACATTGTGCTCTTAAGAACAAACACACAATACTATGAAAAAACCAAATCCATCATTGGTTCCTAATACAGAAAAATAAACAATATACAAAGACATTCCAAAATAATACTTACAGTAGAATGCTTTGACTTATGTGTTTTCACATTGAGATGAGTATATTTGAGCGTAGACTCCTTAAGCAAATTTGCGACCAATTTAGTTTTTGTGTCTGAATCCTCAATGATAATCCAGTGAAAATTCTTTACCAGCATCAGAGTTTGTGATAATCTAAAAAAACACAATAAAAATTTATCATTTTAATATAATAATTTTACTGGGGAACGGCCGTGCCCCGACAGTCTCAGTTTGTAACTTGTATATATGCAATGTATTTAGATTCAGAATACTCGTGGAGCCATCTCTTGACAAGTAGCGGGAAGTCCACCACATAGTTTTTTCTAACTGATTTTGGATGCAATGGGGAAATACCATTATACATTGTTAAAAAGATGTTGTAATGAGACATACATAGATAATGGCTTACGTCAAAGGAAAGCAATATTTTATTATACATTATATGAAATCATTCCGTAGCCAATGATGTTTAAACAATTTTTTTGTTATCCTTATCACAGTTAATAATTAGAATACATATCAATAATCTCACTTTGAATATTAATTAAAATACCTACATTATGTTAAATAGGATGTTTCTACTTTTAGAATAAATTTAGAAAAAGATTTCTACTAACTATAAACAATTCACTCAATGTAAGAAAATGTCGATTTTATCATATTACATAGTACAGATCATAAACTTTAGATAAAAAATATGTGGATAGCTTGACGTAACTAAGTTTATGTACAGAATAAAATTGCTTTCATGAATTGAGATGCATAAAACATGTGATACATGCATGTTCATGAATTTTTATTAGCAATGATTTTACATGTAAGACGTAGAAAGAGCGCCTTGGATATTCTGTATGGACTATTTGTCGTCCACCATCAATAATTCATCATCATTATATGAACAATTCCTGTTAGAAGAGACTGGCATGTCATCAGCATACTTATTAAATGACTCGTTGAAGATTTGAACCTATTAAGAACCATGAAATGATTTCCTCTGGTCTATTGATTCTTCAAAATAGTTCTCAATTATGCAAATCTTAATTTGTACATGAATTCAATAAAGAAATACACAATAGCAGATTTACCAATAGGGTGAGTAGGCTGGGCCCTACTGTGGTAGATTCAAGGGGTTACAAATTTATCTTTTTATGCCATTTTTCAGAAGCTATTTTGATCTCGACTGCCTATTTTCACAAACTTTAGGTGTGGCAGCAGATAATGATTTTCTGATTCTGTGGTTGTCTGTGTGGACGAAACTAAAGTATTGTCGTACAGGTGTCAGTAGGGGCAGATAAATTTAAACAGTCTTCTGTTGGCAAATATCTAAATCCACCACTGGAGATATACCTATTATATCTAGAATTGAATTAGAGTCATATATGCCTTAGAGTAGGAGTCATAACTTAGTCATAATTCTTTGACATTCACAATAGCACAACTGACATACCTTATTCTGCATTAGGACTATCTGCAAGTTCATCGGTATGGATTTCTGAATTTGGCCTAAAGATAATTACAAAGAATTGACCATTATTTTAGCAAGTCCTATAAACTAGATACTGGTGATGTAACAATTCATTCACTGATATCCATCCATCCATCAGCCTTTTAAAGTCCACTGCTGAACATAGGCCTCCCCTAAGTGGCGCCATTCCGA
>DWPV01008124.1:0-10220 GCA_018251915.1 Urbanus proteus proteus
ACTGAAGCCTCTGAACCAACTGCATGGCCGTAACATTTGGTTCTCTTCTCGCGGCAACTTGCAAAAATCGGTCTTGTTGTTGAGTGGTTATGCGCTTCCCGCCTGGATGTCTATCTGCCACTTCACCAGTAGCACGGTAGCGTGACCATAACCTAGATATCACATTTTGTCTTGTTCCAATCTCCTCAGCAATACTCCGTCGAGTAGCCCCAGCTTGAGGCATGCCTACTGCCCTTAGCATTTCTTCTCTCGTTAAATGGCGTCGATGCATGATGCACGCAATAGGTTTGATTCGAAATTAATCGCTAACTTGTTATAAAACTTAAATTTGACACAAAAAAATATCCCGATATTACTGTAGGTAAACGAAACTTTGGGACTTCGTTACCATTATGCCACATAAATCTTTTTTTTTATTTGTTTTTTTTTAAATTCAAATTTAGAATCGTCTAAAAATGTTTACAAAATAATCTCTCATCAAAAGATTTTGAAACTGACCAGTATTTTTTGAGTTTAAGAACTTTATACAAAATATCCCTAGACGGTGTTGATGTGTATATATTAATATTATATAGATAATTTCGGGCTAAAGTACCAACTTACCATCAACTTGCCTGCAAGGCTATAGAGCAAGCCAGTCCAAATCTTACAAATAAATAAAATTGAAATGTCTGTTTGTGTTTTCAAAATAACATTTTTTTACTCAATGCATATAACTACACTACACGATACCTATAACGAAAATGCTATATATAAATTTTGTCTGTCTTTTTGGCTGAGCTAATCTTCTAAAGGGCTCGACCGATTTTGACGGGACTTTTGAAGGTCTAAGGCGTAACATAGGCTACTTTAATTTTGGAAAAAGAAACATTAGCTCGCGCGCCACGCGCCCGAGGGCCCCCTCACAGGAGCGCGGGATGGACCTACATATGTTTAGATAAGTTTCCCTTTTTACTTTTTTAATGCGGGTGAAATCGCGGGGATCAGCTAGTTCCACAAATATAACAAGACAATCTTCCAGCTACGACATGGCTTCCTTCATCTGCCTGGCACCAGTGACGTACCTGGGCGGGCGGAGCGGGTCCTCCAAGCCGCGCTGGCTGGGCTGGGGCGTGCTGCTCATGGGCACTGGCTCGCTGCTGTTCGCGCTGCCGCACTTCCTGGTGCCGCCCTACAGGATAGCGGGCGATGAGCCTGACGATCTCTGCTCTGCTAACCGGAACGTGGTAAGTACCTAATTCAGTTAGTCATTATTGTTTCTCTTTTTCGACGAGTAGGGATAGCGTATTGGTCTACTTTTAGAATTTGGAGTACGGCAAATACTTCATCAAGCGTTCAACGAAGTGTTGAATCAAGTAAAAACTTTATCTCGTGCTTGTATTCATACGATATTTATTTGTCTGCAATTGGTTCACAATTAAATTTAGTATTAGTAACTTTTGAAGCCTAATGATATTCTTTTGTAAATATTAAATTTGATTTGGTTTCATTAAGTCTTATAAATTGTTCAATTACATTTACTATTTATGGTATAAGTAATATTTGACGTTAAAATAAAAGTTTCTATATTTTCTTTTACTAACTTAATTATGTTGAATTAAATCAGTAGGTCCAATTGTCAATCAATATAAAATACTATTACTACGTACTTGTACTACGTACTTGTGTTATATTATATTCCTTCAAAAAGTTACAAATTCGTAAAAAATGTAAAACGTTCATCAAACACAGCATCTATAGTGAGGTACTTCAGACAGAATCTACACAATATTCAGCCGTCATTCATTCATCGCATTTGCAACGGAGATTCCAATTCAAGCATATCTATCCATCTCAGTATCTATCTGTATCTATGGATAGATATGTATCATAATGGACATTGGACGCGAGTTTATCAGCGTTCGGGTTGATTAATCTAGAATAGGGCATTCAGATCCAGTCGTTGCAGCCGCCATTGTCGGCCTGCGGTCACAAGGTCCCTCCAGACGCACTTTGTGGACGAATGAAATTCAATAGAAAAAAATGTTCAATGATTAATCGAAATTGTCTGCGTTTCCGCTTATATTAAAGATACTTTGATGCTCTTTTTGCGTGTACTTTAGCGCCGTTTTTAGATCTTTATGCTGAACCCCAAATATTTTATAAAAAAAAACGTATTAGTAGAGCCGTTAATCAAAATTCTTTATTTCTACGTCTACCTGGGTGAGGATCGAACTCTGATCCCTTGATTTTAAGCGTCAGGCCGGAACAGTGACCGTTGCTTACGCGAGACACTCGGTCATTTTTACATTCCTCAGTGTAATAAATAATGTTTTTTTTTCCGCCGTAGTCCAGCATGTGTGACATGGAGAAGCCAGCGGAGGGCGGATCATGGGCGGTGGCGATCTTCGTGGTGGCGCAGCTGCTGCACGGCGCGGGCGCCACGCCGCTCTTCACGCTCGGCGTCACCTACATCGATGAGAACGTCTCCAAGAAGATGTCCTCTGTCTACCTAGGTAATAATATTTAAGTATCTGTAATTAGATGAGGGCGGGAAGAGAACATTGATAATAATTATAAGAGCTTTATTGTAACACTATTCTCGCAAATAAAGAAATAGAATTGAATTTAATATAATTGAATTGGATTGGATTGGATTGTATTGTATTGTATTGTATTGTATTGTATTGGATCGGATCGGATCGGATCGGATCGAATTGGATTGGATTGAAGGAAAACCACTCAGCATGGATGTTGAAAACCTGTGGAAGGTGTGAGACTAGGAAATTTGTTCTTATTTATACTTATAGTAACTGTTCACTTCTATAAATAAAAAATCCACGGTTTAGCGTCAGCAAAAACTGCTTCCACCTAGAAATGCCAAACCCAATTTTTCTCATGTCAAAAACTGGAACATCATTATGTAATAGAAGTAACCGTCTATACAAATATTTCTTATACAGACATATATACTTTTAAACTACTTAATTCCTTAGTTCTCTTACAAGGAAATATCCCTAGAACATTCATCTATTCAATGCAAATGTAGCAACAGACAAATCCGGAAAAAACAACAAATACATGAATAACTACATAACATGGGTAAATTACCCTACGATAGCGCATTTTCTGAGATGGACTGCTATAAAAGGCAATAGCCATTCGGGTTAGTGGCCACATCTCGGCACAGGTCGTTCCGCTGAACATAGGAAACCACTCGGGCATGCAATAAGGGGTCGTTATGTTATAAAGCTTTTGTAATAACGAGTGTTATTAGTTACATGGCTCATATGAACTTTGCCGTCTCAAGAAGTAGTTTCTTTATAAGTATGTAGTGACGAAGCTTATCCACTTTGATGGTACCTTTGACAACCCCCGAAGCGGTGCGGTCGCCATACCGGTCTGGGGCGCAGTGGTTCCTGGGTTCGACACCCGGCCAGACAGATATCTAAATGATTTTATACTCACTCAAATAATTAAAGTGACAGGTGGAGCTATAGTGCTTTTGAATTCTATATGCCTCTTGAAATTTCATTTATACAAAATAAATCATAATAGGGCAATTTTATTCTTTCTTTGGGAATTTAAACATTCCATTTATGTAAATGTATGAAAAATGAAAAAATATACATGTATACCGACTATACCGTAATACTACATAAGTATAGGTACTCCTTAATAGCAATACAATCGCACAGTTAAAGTAGCAACGATTGGCACATCAACAAAGCGGGCGTCGTGGCTCGGCTGACAAGCGGTTAATAGGATGCAACGACACGCTTCCGATTCCGAAACTAGCTGCATTGCCACTCACGTGCAGTTATGCAATTGCGATTTGCTATTAGCTATCAATCTATACTTGTCCTATTGATGGACTTGAGTTTCAAAACCAGAAATATAATATTTACTCCATTCTGGCACAATTCAAAATTTCAATTTCAAATTCATTTTTTTGGCGACGGTTAAGACTATTGTTAAGGTGTCAGGCTTCTTCTCTATTTTTTTTCACTATTTGATAATTATGAGCTGTTAATAATAATCTGCTATCAGTAAAGAACAGGTTACTGCAACTTAGGAGATCTGCTAAAAATGTCAATGCGTTTTTTTAGTTAACATGTTAAACCGTAGGTCAAGAAAATTATTAACATAAAATAATTTCCTTGACCTACGGTTTAATGGCAATTCCAAAATGTCAGTAAAAATATTTTTTTATGCTAAAACCAAATCGAATCTCGATTAACTGAACTTATTTGACTTAGAACTACTAATAAACGAAACAATACCAACAAAGGCAGGTAGTAGCAAGTGAGCCTGACATGCAATTAATAGAGTAGCGACCGCGACGCATTTCCGATTGTGCCGGCGCTTGTGAGCGGCGAGCGGGCAATTAAACCCGGGACCGTGTCAGCAAACACTGTGAGCAGTTTTGATTGCTTTGGGTTTATTCTTTTGCAGCGCATGACATAACTTATACATAACTCAGCTGTACCTTTTTATTTTTAAGTATTTATTAGATAATGGTCTATGGCTTGACATTTGGAGGAAGAACGAACGAACGAAGAAGGCAGGTAGAGCGGCAAGTGAGCTTGACATGCAATTGATAGAGTAGCGACCGCGACGCATTTCCGATTTTACCGGCGCTTGTGAGCGGCGTGTCAGCGATCACTGTGAGCAATTTTGATTGCTTAGGCATCTTTCTTTTGGAGTGGATAAAAGTCTTTTGAGTAGACAAAAGAAAGTCTTTGACAATCAGTATTCATTCGACTATAAAAACCACTGGATCTTGATGACTAGCCTAGACCAGGGGAGACCTATGTTCAGCAGGAGACCACGAAGAGCCGATGGATCATACACATAACGTTCCTTCTGTTTGCAATTATTGTTCAGTTAATTAAAACTTTTCCCACTGAAGAGGAAAATATTCGGATGTACGCACTTTCGAAATTAACACAAAACTCTAGAAGGTTGTAGTCAAAATCGCATGGTTTTATTATTTAGAAGGAAAACTACGTATTGGCAGTTTTCATCGTCACTCACGTAAGTTGCGTCTCAGGTGCGTAGCGCCAAATGTATCGTCCATTAACGGCGTATTGAACCGCCATTACCGACGCCGCTTCCGTCCGACGCCGGGCGTCGAGGAGTTCGACAGCGATACGACTCTCGGAGTCAGGACTCTCCACTCGTCAACGTGTACCTTGTTCCAGTGAAAGCGATGCTAGTTGACAAGCTGTTTTCACCTGAGAATAGTCAACCTTCTTATAATCGCATCCAGCTCCCGCTTAGCATATTCTGATAACAAAGAAATAATCAATCCATCAGACTAGAAGGAAAGCGTTTAAACAGAAGATGATAATGGCAAATCGAGGGACACACGAGGCCAGATTTTCGGATCGGAAGTCGGGATTATGCAATATTTTTAATGAAAAAAGTGGGATTATTTGGTCAAAAGCGGGTCATAGTGTGTAGGATAAGTTCGGAAAAAATAAGTTACCTTGGTCATAATATCTGTATTTTTCATCGCAACAAAATTTGTGACGACGAAAAGAAATCATGGACGAAGAGATCGTTTACACTTTTTAAGTTCGTGATTTTGGATTGGGAAAATGCGGGACCAAGGCTGTCTCACACGGAACACTTTTTAGTTGAAAAAGCATGACTATCTCGACAAAATCGAGACATCTGGCAACGCTAATTCCAACTGAGTTTGCAAGGCAATTTCCACTTTGCACAGGATCACGATTTTATTTGGGAATTTTTTCTCAGATGTTCATTAACGACAGCGGCTTCTTGCTATCAGGCAAACTGTATGCTTGTCTATTACGCCAACTTTATAAAAAGACGCACATATCTATAACATTAGCATTAAGCATTTTTTGTTTAGCGGAAAAACACTTTCTTTCTAGAATACTTACTTTATTTTGATTTGTATACATTTACTATATAGGTATTTTAGGAGAATTTTACTTAACATACCATTAACATCTTTATTTCCAGTTTAGACGTATTAATAAAAACACACGCACGTGAACCGCACGCGATATCATCCATAGCAAATCTCGCAGAGAACAACAATCTTTCCCCTTTTTCCGTAGGAGCTTTTAGCTGTGAAAACACGGCGTGAAGGGTTATAAGAAATGGGAGACCGCTCCCGGCTCCTCCACAAACAATGACGCGGTGTTTCGAGAGCGTAATGGACGTATTGGTACACTTGAATGCTATTAATATTAACACTGCCGTGTTTTGATACGATGTGAGGGGTATTTTTGTGTAGCTTTTTCTGTGGTATATTTAGGGATTTTATAAGGTGGTATAGAGTTATGGGTCGTTGCGTTAATCTCCGTTAGTGTCGAATTATTAAAGTGAATGTAATTTAACACCAGTTTATCTTGTTAAAATGTCGCAATAATAATTTAAGTTTTTTTCTAGGTGTGTACTATACAATGGCAGTGGTGGGCCCAGCGTTGGGCTACGTGCTTGGTGGACAAATGCTCAAAATTTACACAGACTTCGTGACAGTCGACTCTGAAACGTAAGCATGTATAATTATTAATAATTTAAAAACTTATTTTGATCTCTTTAAAAAAATACTAATGTTTTGTTACTGGTAATGCCGGCAATGGAGTGTACTAGAATAGGCTCCAGGCTTTCGCCAGTTAGGCGGAGAAATAGGAGACTGCTGGGCATAAAATTGGGAGTAGATAATGGAATCCAGAATTTTGATACTAAAATATATTGTAAACCCAAAAATACCCGGCGACAGCTGAAAATGGCAGGATCGGGGCCAAGTGGGCCCAGGCCAAAACCTTAGAGCCCTACACTGAGTGGCCACTTGACACACAATGCATCCTGCGAGCGTGCCTTAATTATACACGTGGAGTACAGTCCACAATATAATGTTAATTAGTGAAGGATCTTCGTTGCTTTTTTTCTTACTAACTTCAACGTCGCAACGTCTTTTTCTATGTAACTATCATAGTTAAATAGAAAAAAAACAACGTGTGATCAAATAATGTGTGACAAAAATATTACGTACCATTTCTTTCAATCATTAAAACTTACTTAATCTTAACTATCAAATCCTTTGCTTTTCTCTTACTATGGCTACTGTAAGGAAAGACTGCCACCGCTTCTTAATCTTATTTTATAGTATAAAACAAAGTCGCTTTACGCTGTCTGTCCTTATGTAAGCTTAGATTTTTAAAACTACGCATCGAAATTTTGATACGTTTTTTTAATAAACCGGCACGCAAAGCCGTGGGCAAAAACTAGTCTCGAATAATATAAAAAAATCTTCTCATGAGAGCTTCCCATATGCATAAATAAGATATATTTTACCAGTTACCAACGTAACAAGGTCCTGCTTGTCCCTTTTACCCAAAAAAATGTATGTTGTTTTTCTTCAGAAATTTATTTATTATTTTGTTTAGCAATCCACTACACACACTAAAAATCACAGAGTTCAATCAATATCTTAATCTGTAGGTAAAAATTGAAACATATCTACCATACAAGTTCTTCTTTCAACATTAGAAGTTACAAAACCCGTAAGATGCTCTAAATCGTGTAACATTATTTCTGTTTCAGTAATTTGTATCAAATTTTACTTATCCTATTCATGCATGTTACGCCAATCACGCAAAACAAATTCGCGCGCTCAGCAGCCGGCGCACCTTTATTATCTGTGCTGCCTTGTTCACGTTTTTTAATATTCCAGCCCGGCAACGACACGGCTTCATTCAGCCAACTTGCCCTCTCGCTTTCATCTCATTGTACGTTCCTCTGGCAACTTTTCAGCCAAATTAATTCCACCATTTTATACTTTCATGGCTTCCGCAGCGAAATATGATTTTCCGTGCTACGAATTTTTGAACGATCTCTTTGATACGGTTTCACTTCTAAATTAACTGCGTGGTTAAAAATATGGAGCCGGCATCGACTTGCGCGGCATAGCAGTAGTTGATGTGGCTTCGTTTGTAATTTAATATTCCTGCATAGAAGTTCTTTCCGCGGTTGATACGCTATAAGAGCTTTTGTTGATTATTCCTAGAAACGTAAGGCGGGAAATCAATTTATTTCTTAGTCACTTGTTTATTTCTGAAAATATCCTAATTAATGATTGCTGTATTATGTGATTTTAAAAAAATAATTTTCAGAATAGTTTCCGAATGTTTTTATTTAATTTTGCTACATTTAAATTATTCACATTCGTATACTGTAACGTACCAATTACTTCGTTAAATAATTTTACCCGAGCGCAAAACGCCAATTGCAACGGCACAAGCAACCTACAATTAATAGACTCCATTCTAAGCAACTCTTGTTTTAAATAGAGTTCCCTAATATGACTTTATTTTGCCGAGAGGTACGTTGGAATGCTTTCCAGCGGTCAGAACGTTGCATGCTCGTTCATTTGCATATGAAAACAATTTCAATTATGTGAGACTCCCTTAATTTTAGGATCCTTTTGTTATTCCCATCATCTAAACATGCTGGCACTTGTTTGGATAATAGAATGCAGGAGAATATTTAGGGAAATTTTGGTGCTAATTAATGCTCGAATTTAGTACAGAATTTCGATGTTGATGCCTGATGAAATGTTTGTTTAAACAAAATTCGTTCCGTAACGAATGTTGAAATACTAATATTACAGTCAGTGAGGAAGTATGCATTCCTTTTTTGAAACGTTATGGATTACGTATAAAAAAGTTAAATTTAAACTTAAACCTAACTTTAAACGCTTTCTATACTCATAGATAGCCACATTAGGATTTTCTCCTGTGTCGTGGGCGCCATAGACACACAAATACACGAAACACAAACATCCAAACCCAGAACAGAAAATTCATCATTTAGATATCTGTCTGGCCGGGAATTGAACCACCACGCAGGTCGTCACTTAACCTAAGCTTATTTTTAAATTACATAATTTAGATAAATCGATGTTGAACATATCATATACATATCTAAATAGCACTTACAAATGGTCTTTCGTTAAACTACACAGGGATCTATTTGTGAATTTACACTTAAATAAGCTTGGGCAGAAATAGATGGGACGTTGACACCAGCAATGATTAATTAGAGTCATTCCTGATGTGAAGTCATCCGGCTCGAAGGACTAACCTGCCGTGACGTGATCGTTAAGGCTCGTGACGTTCTAGAATATCTTAGTCTGGTTTTATTTAGTTTCATATTATTTCACCGTGTATAATGAAGGTATGAATGAAGTATTTAAAATTAAAATATTATGCATTGAAAAAAATTAAAAAAAGAAATGTATAGACACCGAAATTATGAAATGCAAAAGTTTTATTTTGTGTTTTCTGCATTTGTTTTTGATTATCTTTATTGTGTACTTACACCAATACAAACTATATTTGAATTAAACATTTTTTATACAATTGTCAATTATTACGTGTAGTTGTCAAGTGTGAAACAATGTTAAATTGTTTCACACTTGACACTATTATTCCTCCAAAGTTTCACACATTTGTTTGACACTAAATAACAACTCTTAGGCAAGGTAGATTATGTATTATCTTCTGGCTTAGGTACGATTTAGAACGTACCATGTAAACCTTGGAGGAATAATACACTTCCTCCAAGATATAGACGAGGTTTAGAATAAAAGTACCAACTTCGCAACAAAATGATTAAATTATTTCGTATTATAACAGATAGACGATTTACTAGTTTACCCAACTTCCGATGTTGTATTGAAATTGACCATGTTTTGATTGTTGAATGGACGAGTATACTATCGAAAATATTGAAATGTAGGTAAAACGTTAATATTTCCACACATTCCTTGTCCCCAGAATGGGCATCACGCCTCTAAGCTCAGTGTGGATCGGCGCTTGGTGGGTGGGCTTTATATTGTCCGCCCTGCTGTGCCTCATTGTGGCAATACCCTTGCTGGCGTTCCCGTATGAACTCCCCGGTAAGTTAAATGTTAAATCGATGCTTGTAATGTCCATGAGAGGGCAATTTTTACACGAGGTTTCACGGAGGAGAGTTTATGAACAGTTTAAGTTGGATTAGGAACTGTTGGATTTTAGCATTTAATAATAAATCTTAGCATCTATTTTAAGGTAGTTTGTTCATTTTTAAGTGATCATGTCATTTCACCTTAAATAACTTTGAAGCTGACAAGTTAGGTGGATCATAGGTACAATTTATGTGACGATGAATATTTGACAAATCTGCATTATGATTCAAAAACAACGAATAAGTCACAAGGG
>DWPV01008125.1:0-10220 GCA_018251915.1 Urbanus proteus proteus
TTTTGGCTTCTATTGCGTTAAGAAATACCCCCTATGTAATTTTTTTTTCGATAACTTCAATGTACAGACATCGACCTTTTACAATTTTATTATAAGTAGAGATAAGAATTGACCGTGCAATCAGCTACTTGAGCGTAAATATGTTGAGTTCAGACTGAATAATATTTTTTTGTTTTTACTTTTTACTCAATTATTAACTTTATTAAGGATTTTTCGACGGAATTCGAAAATTTATTTTGAAAATATTCTTCTATCATCTACTTTTGTTCTATTTTTATCTTATATTTAATTACTACGCTCCTCCGCTACAAAAATGTAGTATTTAACGTTAGGTAATTATGATTACGTATTTAACGTAATCATAATTACCTAAGTAATTACCTACCATAATTACCTAAGTAAGTATAAAACCAACAACTATCTAATATCAAAACTAAATATTTATTTAAAATCGATCATATATTATAAAAAACTAAAATAAACTTCAATATATCAATAAAGTATCAAAACTATAAATTCGTCAATAACTTCGCGTAGCCACGGCACGAGTCAAATAGGATTTTTGACACCTACAATTTTGCGTTTCCGGAGGTTTGTTCGTGGCGGGATAAATATAGCGTTGTGTATCCTATTTGTATATATTCCCTTGCGAATTGAGCTTAATAAACGTTTGTCACTATACCACTTAAAATTAAAACAAATGTCTACTTATTTATAAAGCATGTTCGGTTTAATGGCCACCTGTGTATACTGTGGTAACATCTACGCAATTATCCTGGTTCAAACTAAATCCAGGCAATATTTTTTATACAATTCAGACCGTAAAAAAACTATTGAGAGTTAGTCATATTGGGATACTTTTGTGTGAATCTATATTCTACAAAGAAATTTTAATATTTTAGTAAATGATAGAAAAATGCTGGGTAGAAAGTTTCTCCTCTAATAATATAACAATCAGATTTTGCTGCCGTAGGTATCTCACATCTTAAACTTCTTATAAACTTTTAAACATATAAGGTGTAACGATTGTTATTTATCAAAGGCACTAGTTACCAGAAACCTGGTACTATTACCATAAAAATATGTTAACATTACCTATTTATAAAACTTTTGATTTTTTACAAAAATTATAAATATAAATCTACTCTCACCAAAATTCGCACCATAAACTACAACAAATAATGACTTCGGCAATAGCACTATGCCTATCGGATCTTAATTCGCTAACACATACCTAAAACAACTTTGTAACAACACGACAATGACATTACATTTTCTATTATAAATATATTATAGTATATCGCTTAAATTGGACAAGTGACAAATCGTATCTACTTAGTAATATGTTATTAAATTTGATTAATAGAATTACGAAATTGATTTTGAATGTAAATTAAAGTATGAAGTGCAAAGTTCATCGACCCAAAGGTCGTCGGCGATCGATAGTCTCACGCGCAACTAAGTCATAGCCGGCAGGTTGGCTGAATACCTACTCTTTATACATTAACTTTTAATATGTTTTATATATTTACTTAATGTATTTTTGCATTGGATGGATGTAAAAAATAATTGGAACGTTCATAACGACTTCGTTTTGAGCCGATTGCATCAGAAACGAGGTAATATTTTTCAGGAGTATTTATATACTCGTATGTAAGATGTAGGTATGTGTGTCTAATATACGTGTATGTTTGATCAATTAATTTCATACATAAATATTCGTCCCTCCTCGTTTTATAAATCTTACCTGTACTCTGTACATGGTACTCTACGTTTTGTAAAGCTATATTTACCTAAACACTGGTACAGGTAAAATTTCACTCATAGTAATTTATATCAACTACATCAAAGTACCGATTACCTACCAATCTATTAAAATGAGCCTTGAAACTCGCACGCTATTGCAGCCATGTGTGCGAACTTCTAATAATAATAGCAACTCACCGCCTCTACCAAAATAAAAGCTAGTAAAAGTACTCACTGATGAATTTAATACCTAAGTGTTCGATCCCATCCCGATTTATATCTAGTGTTTGATTTCATCTTCAAACGATTTGAATACACCGTCGATTAAAGACGATACTTCATTATGATAACTGGCGTATTGAAGTGTTTATACGATAATCGTTCAAGAAACTTGTTTTCAAATTGACGCAGATGTCAAAAGTAATATTATACTTTACTAATGCCCCATTAAAGTATGGTCAGCGTTCCAAAACCTTCCTTGAGATCACTATAATCGAGACCCAGAGTATGACCCAAGAAAACAATAAATCCTAATGACAGCGCGCCCCTTGGGCACCCTCGGAAGCTCGCTATTTTGGACTATAAATAAATGCGTAGATGGATTGATAAATATAAATATTAGGGGCGAAACGAAGAAAAACAATGTTTATGAAACTGGTGTCGTTCGCATCATAACTGTGAGTTACGACTTCCGACGCCTGCCAACATATGGGCCCAATGCGGAATTTTTTCTGATGCTACTTGAGCATCTATCCCTAAGCATTGTTATCTTTGTCGAGATCTCTAAATCTATTTATTATACTCTGCGTCGTTTGAACTAATCTGTTTTATAGCTCGGTTTTGCAAAAAAAACAATCTAATTATATCTTATAAGCTGTATGTTTCAATATTATCTGTCAAAGAGGTTCCATGAGAAATAAATTTTGTGAGTATAATAAGATTAACACAGTGGAGCATGCGTGTAGCCGCCGCCGCGACAGACGGGACGTTAGTCACGAGCGCTATACTTAGCCGATTGCATTGTCTTCTGAAATATCTATTAACGATTATTGACAAGGCATCGGCACGCGAATTCTCCTCGCGATAGGTGCGTCGAACCGCTATAAATATACTTTATGTGCGACGCAGCGCAACGGGCGGAGCAGGTATGTGCCTTGAGGTGAACCCGGGATTCGAAAGCGGATGAGAAAACGACCAATTCGATACCGAGTCATATACCCGAAAGATTTATGCTTTCAATAGGCTATTTAACAACTGCGTTTAACGATATAACTATAAGAACAATAAACTTTATATCGCAATATAAATAGGCATTAAATGATAGCCCATCGTAACAGTTATGCTTCTTTTACGTTTAAAATTTGTAGCTTCCTATACGGATGTGCTCGACGCTGGAAATCCGACCAAATATCATTTTATTTCCATGTAGTAAACCAAAAACATGTCGCAAAATAACGAGCTTGATTAAAAATAGCGAAGCAGGCTTTAAAAAACAAAATGTTTGCTCTACACAGACGAACGTATGTTCATATCCAAACAACGATAAAACGAATGCGCATTACGAATTCACTGCTTCTGTCCTAACAAATTAATGAATTCACGTCAAAATTGCAAACTGAAAGTTCAAATTGATGCAATTCGACAATTGATTACAATATGCACACAAAGCACTATCGCGTCCACAAACACAGGCGAGCAGTCAGTCGGCCGACATCGATTCATATCAAACGAGGGCAGCTTTTCATTTTGTATGTTAAATTAAATTTCCATGAAACAAGATTGAATTTTTCCCAATCAGTACGAACGAGGTTTGCCCAATACGTGCTATGTAATTTTATTCTACACCTACCGACATGCGAGTCCGGTCCCGTAGCATTGACGTGTGTACGGATTTTCGCAAGTTGCGACAACTTTATACCTGCGTTTTAGGTACATTTCCGTAAATGTAGCTCATTAGCTAAATGACATAACATTAGTAAGTGTGTATGAAAAGAGCAAACCACGGGCGGTGCGGTCGGTCGCGGGACCGCAGCAGCGCTGGCAGCGAGGTGGCATCGGCTTAGCTAATTTACAATTTAATTATCAGCCTGGATGATGCATCGTTAGCGCGCCAAACCGAGTTTATGCGACTAATCAATTGTTTGACGCGGCCGCTGCAATCACACGCCGCACGACGCCCGCCCAGCCGGCCGCCCGCCCGCCCGTTCTGCGGTAAAATATCCAATAAATTCCACTACTGGATTAGATGTTTGTTACGGAATTTCCAATGCACGTAATTATACTTAATGTACGTTTCACGTACGTTTGTAATATGAATCAAACAATGTGAATATAAACGGAAGGTAAAGTCTAATCGACACGAAGAATTGGGTTGATGTACTTCCGTTTAAGAAATATAAGAAGGATAGTTCAAGACGTAATTATTGAAATCTTCGGAACAAATTGTCAGTGAAATTTCAAACCAATGGTATTTAAGAATATCTAAAAAATCGGACTTTTTTAAAATTACAGAACATATTTTGATAATATGTCGTATAAACGTTTATGTCTATAAGAAACACTGCAACTTTTATTGCTGGGGATAAAACAATATTGAGACTAGTGCTAGTACAATGTGCAATGAAATCTTTGCCTGGCGATATTCAGCTTAAAGTATCAAATATGTTTCAATAAATAGGTAGCCACTTGTACAATCCAATCGAGAGAACAATGTGTCGGCGTGTCGTGCCGCGTTGATTAAATATAGCTCAGAATCCATCAAGCCGAGACTTGATCGAGCGGTTGCTATGGATTTATGCGCTAAATATTCGACAGGTGCCAAGTGTGTCGATCGAAGAGTTCGACCGCCGATGACTAACTGCGCCCCAAATTTTATTTCAAATGTCAAATAATTTGAGCTAGAGCCCCGCGCCACTGTGGACACTGTTTTATGTACATCAGTCACACATTCGTCTTCGCTTGTGAGAACGAGTACGTGAACGAACCTTAAAACCAGACCATCGCTATGCAACTCGACATAATCAAGCTACAGATTTAAATGGTCGAATAAGCGGAACGAGTTTAGTTGTTAATTTAACAAATGGGTATTTTAACCGCACACAAAAGAATATCGTTGTATAAAGACATAGTATGAACGTTCACAATTCGCTAATCCCGCGCCGCTACCGTTACATAAGACAGCTGAGTTGAATATAAATGTAAAACACAATAAATTTCATGCCCCGTAGGAAATGAATATTCATCACGAAATCGCCATGCATATTCTCTTTTGCTACAGAATTTCGTGTTCTCTACAACAAGGTTGGAGGAGAAAGAAAGTAAACCTTATGGTGAAGGGCTACTAGTTACAAATCGCATGGTCGTGGAGGAACGCTAAAGTGCGAGTCGGCGCCTCGGCGTGCTGGTTCTCGTAAATTTCAACATATAGTAAAGTGATTTACGAATAATTGTTGTGTTGGCGTATAACTAGAGAAATCTTTCCGCTGTTTGCCGTCGGTTAATTTATATTATGAGGCTTAGGTAATTCGCGAGCTACGAGTAATTGGTCTACAGAACAATAGCTTTTGTCATACTCTTATCTCGCATACAGCGTTTGTCTCTCTTCAAGTGCCTCTTTAGGAACGTTCGCATGACATTCATTTTGAGTAAAACCAGGCTAACTATTGAATAAAATTTCTCTTGCATTTAAAGCGATCGTTAAATATTATCAGCTTGTTTTAGAAATTCTAAAAACATGTTAATTTCAATTAATTCGGTTTTTATTTTTTATGTAAAATATGTAAATTAATTTTAAAAAATAACATTCGTGCGACCATTTCTAGGGTGGGAATGATTATAAAATCAGTCTATTTTCAACAATTTAATAAGTATATAGCAGTCGGTTGTCTCTAGGCGTTCAAGCGACCGGACCAACGAGGCGTTACCGGCCCTTAATCGAAACATGTGTTTATCGTAACATGCGAATCGGCCTAAAGCGAATTAGTTCTCGCACAATGCAATTTGAATGCACATTACACAACGGACGAGCTACGAGCGCTTTTTATTGCGGCATCGTGAGATCTTATCTTGGAACTGCCACTTCCAGCAGGCAAATTTCAGATTCTCTCCTCGACGTTCAGAACTTTTAACCCTATTGCATTATACTAAGGGAGATTATTGCTTATCGTATACCTCTCGGATCTAATGTGTGCACCGACACCGACGCGCAATACACACGCACTCCAGTATACGCGTTTAAAGAATTCAACATAAAATCAGCAATAAAATTGAAAACATTTTGTTACGTTTTAAATAAGTTCAGCAACGTTGTGTGCACCCGTCACGCGACTTTGATCTTTGTTATCGCACACAAATGTACAAAGTCGTATGCGTGCTTTAATTCTAAAATTATTTCTGGATCGATAAGAAGCGTTAATTTTACGAGCCAGTGATAATTTGCTAACTTCCGACAGAACATCGCCCTAGTTGATTCGTTCCGAACACTTGCCGCGTAAAATTATCCACGTAAATACTTTCTTTCGCTAGGGAAAACCTAAATAGTCTACGATTACTTATTTTTACATCTTTAAGGATATGCATTTAACTAGACGTATTATAACTTACATACCACAAATTAATTCAAACCTTATCATTTTCTCTTCTCCAAAACTTGTCAATCTTTGCCTTTCAATCTGTTAGAGCCAGTAAAGTTTGACGGCAGTTACCAGCGCCATATATATTTCTAACATGAATTAGTCTTTCGTTTCAGCGGAAAGAAGTGAATGTCAAATGACTTGGGTGCCATGTGCAAACGAGGACATGCCTTTGACCAGCTCCAGACATAACCCCGTTCTTCATGAAGTTGATTACCTATATGTCTATGAGCAGTCTATGTCTAACCTAACCTAACCTAACGGGTACCTAAAATTGGTAAATCCATCAGATGAACAGTATTATTCACTACCTCTTTATTATAAAAACCCGATTTCAGTTGAGACCATGAAAATTTATTTATAAAAAATAATTAATTCCATTGAAGAATTCCAATCGTACCTATTAAATGTAAATTACAAGTATAAAAAACTATTATCGATGTACAATAGACGCGAATGATTGGCTTTCCATTAATTATACAATCGTAATATCCTACAGTGTATTGATATTTTTTACCAAATTTACTATAGAACTGACTACTTCAATTATGTTTATTAATTAATTACCTACAAGTAAGAATCCATATTATTTAGCAACCTTCAAGGAAACAAATGCGTTTTATATCAATGTTAATATATGCCAAGTAGGTACCAAAATCTACTCATATTTTTTATTATACTGGTAGCCAATGATCTTGCATATCTGAGAAGAGAGCATACATACCATCAGACCAGATAATTCTTACTTGTAATTAAGATCTTGATGAGACCTTTCCAGCATTCTTGAGAATCAATAACTAGCTTCAATATTAACCCTTTCGAGGTCAATCTAATTATATTAGGTAGTGTTATGCATTGCTGTGTTAGTGTGAAGAGGGTGGCAAGGGAAGTGGATAGTTGACGCGCTCCAAGTTAGTCCTTAGGGGTAACAACGCATTTGTAGCCGCCCATGGACATTCGTTATCAACCTCAGTTAAGACTCTGTTCTTACCTAGGGCTGACTACGAATGTCCATTGGCGGCTGTGGCCACATACCCATCCATCACGTAGATTTCATGTTTGTTTGCTACTTCCATGTATTAAAAAAGATAAATCTTTTACCACCATCCTGCCTGAAACCCGCATACTCATACCCTGCATTCTAATACATCCAAATAAAATATAAGAAGTAGATGTCATTATCGCCAATTTACCCGAAATATTTACTTGTTAGAATTACATAAATGATTGTCGATTCTAAAAGGAGCTACTAAGAAGTACCACATACTTATTGGCCCGTGAAATTAATCATAATTATGTTTTTGTTTACTGTTTACAAATCTGGTCAGACTAATTATGCAAGACCGCTCTTTAGGCAATCTTGTTTTTGTCGAGTATCATCCACAGCACTTTATCGAGATATTTAATTACGAGTTTAATGTTGTTCATTTGGAGGCTATTGGAATGGCAAATGTTCTTTCCTAATTTCACTTGCGATTCTGATAACTAACAATGATTACGTGATGTTTTGTTCGATTACTCAGTTGGAAAATGCTGAAATATGATTTTAATTGCATAACCAGATAGTAAGCAATCATTATTACTGCAAAAAATAGATTGCTTATGACAGATGTAAACTGTGAGTATCAACTATGTATATTATTTACGCAGAATTATAATATCAATTAAAAAAAAATGAATTGCTGCGTTTATTTAAATAAATATTATGAAAGTATTAGAACATAACAAGAATCGTTTCGGTAGCTTTATATACCTAGTTATAAGGGGTAACAATTTTTCACTATTTATATTTCCACTGATTTTTAACGCTTTATCTCTGATACCTAATGGAAAAAATGGGTGTAGAAATATCAAAATAATATTATATTTGCATTAATCACAAATTTAAATGAACTTAATAATGCAATATGGGACTTTACTGTCCCTTTTGTTCTCCAATAAGATCAATTGAAATGTCCCGGCAATCCATATCGATTTTACAGCAAAGTCCAATATGGTGATAGTATGCAAGATAGCACTTGCAATGTATT
This sequence comes from Urbanus proteus proteus, assembly GCA_018251915.1. NCBI lineage: Eukaryota > Metazoa > Arthropoda > Insecta > Lepidoptera > Hesperiidae > Urbanus > Urbanus proteus. The sequence goes on from DWPV01008125.1 coordinate 8,408, forward strand.
GAATGTGGTGCAGCCATGTAGTTGTGTCGATAGATTATTGCAATCCGAGACACCTCGAGAGACACAACTATATGCACAAACGCACAAACCGATGTATTTATGGCTAATATATCACATACGAATGCGCTTTGTATGTCTTTAGCAGTTTAATGGTTTATTTTAGGAAAAAAATAGCAATATTTTATTAATTCCTACTACCAGGTGGACGATGTGTAATTTTAGAAGGGAATAATTTTCTGACCAACTCGCTAGCACACATAGTGTATCTATGTGTGCTAGCGAGTTGGTATTTAAGTAGGCACATACTTTTAATAATATAATGATTCTTAAGCACTTAAATTTTTCAAGCGTTATAAGAAGTAGGTATAGGTCTTATAGAAAAGGTCTGAAACATACCACATTATGCTGTTCCAATTGCGGACTGACAAAGGAACGCTTCTACCCATAGTTTAGTAGCCAACTTGTGTCAAATGTTTTCAAACCCTCCAAAAGGCCTCCGACGACTTCTATCCGGTGATGTTAACGACATCCTTTCGTAGTACATATAACTATGTCACCAGCTGTCACCCATCCAAAACTTGACTATGACCGACGTTACTTAACTTTTTCGACCAGTTGCAACATATCAAGCCTGACATACCAGAACCGCAGGCCATACACAAATTATATGAATAAAACAATACTAATACAATTATTGCAATCCGGTCAGAGCTGAACATTGGGTGTTGCTCATGCAATCCCAGTACAGACTAAAACATGACAGATTTGCGAGCTACAGCCTCCATAGGTGCCGCCTGACAAGGCCGCCGCCTCCTTGCCTCGCTACAACTTGTTCGAGTATCGGCTTACAAACATTTTCAGACCACGGTAGTATGTCAGATTGTTACAATACGTTCAAATATACCTTTTATTTGGTAGAACGCCCCGTGCTCTGATTGTACGTACCTTCACCATTCCTACTTTTAATATGTTATTAAAGACGAACATGCAATCCTGATAGTAAGTGGCCACTGCCACCCACGAACGCCTGTTATCAATCGCAAATAACATTAAATACTTCCTAAGTTTGACGAACTGCATTTGTATACTTCAAAATTTAGTTGGAACGCTTTGAATAAGGACCTATATCACTCTTCTTATCCGTATATATGTTTCTATGTAGTGACGTAATAGATGTAGCCTTTAAATTTATCAAGGAAGCTAATGAATACATTTGTGATGGACTTCAGGATGGACTCTAGCTTTAAAAATGGAAAAAAATGTCCAAATATACCCGTAAAATTTGTGAGTATGGCAGTGGTTAAATGATGTCTGATTGCCCATTCGATCCGCTTATAAGAGATTTTTTTCAATTTTGTTTATATTTCTAATACGATTTTTCTCCAAATAGATGCTTAAAAAAATTCTGGCATAACAGGAATAAATGTGTCCCTAATATAATAAAGAGATTACCGTAAGATACTGAAAAATCAGGCTCTCTATATTGCACACTTATCCGGGACAAGATTTAAATTAACTGGGCAATTAATAACAACTTTTCGTTATGACTAATATTAAAGCATAGTTCATATAAATGATACTTATCATAAATTACAATACATATTGGCAATATCGTGACCAGCATATCAATGTATCAAAATTAATTTTCCAATAAGACTTTCAGCATGCTTTTTAAATCATTTTTCGACTTCGTGTACCGAAGTATTAGGTAAATTGACAGTATGTTAATAAATAAAAAAAAATTCAGTACTCTATAACATACTAGCTCTTGCCTGCTGCTTTGCACGTCTTAAATTACATATAAACGTATTTA
>DWPV01008126.1:0-10219 GCA_018251915.1 Urbanus proteus proteus
GCGGCAGTGGTCACTTACCATCAGTTGGACTGCAAGCTCGTTTGCTACTCACATGTTATAAAAAAAAAAAAAAAAGTCACCGCTTAGATCCTGGATATTGTGCCTTAGTTGCTTCTTACGATATTCACGGGAAGACGGGAAAAGTGAGAATGGTGCTATGCATTACCGACACCATAGCGTATAGTATCGGTAATTAATTATGTATGATTTTGTTCAAAATATTGGATTATATACGGAACATTTTGGATAAAATCTTATTCGGTTATTTTAGAAAAATAATACATACATATAAGTAATTATTTACATTCTTACACATGTTTACTTTTACATAAAATAAATAGCCGTTTTACAAAAATATTTACAAGAAAAATATTACACGTTTTCCAATGAATTCTCTTCTTATGCATATGCAATTATGCATAGGATGAGAGTCCTATCTTAGGTTGACCCTTTAGCACTAAGTTCGAATTTATGAATGTATGTATCTCTTCCTATTCTACCGAGCCTATTTGTACCTTATAATATAGTCATATTTATCCGAGGCATTCCAATTTAGTCCTCAGGGGAAGAAATGCTTTAGTGACCAACCTCAGGTAAGACCATGGGCAGCAGTGGCCGCTTACCAAGGACTGAATGTTAGTTTGCTACCTCAATGTTATAAAGAAACCCAAGCAGATGGTGTGACGATGGTGCTTATAGAGACCATGAAGGGTCCTACTACCAAAAAAACACACTTGACATAAATAATGAATACCCCATTTAGATACCAAAGCTATTTTAAGAGTATTATTGCTAATCTAACTTGTACCAATCCAGACAGCATTCATTAGCAAATAGCAATCAATACGTACATGATATGATTATACTTATGCATATGCTAAGTAAATGAGTTTTCAAATTAGGAATCATAATAATACAATTTATAAATAACTCGTAATGACGCGATCCACGCGCCAGCGTAATCTAATAGGTATTAGTGTCTATACCTAGTCTGTCTAGATAGTCCAGTATCTACCGAGAGATGCCCACGAGGATATAACATTATTGACGCTCAAGGCCACACGTGGCGTGACGTCAGAGTACACAGAGTAATTCAAATTCATATTTATTGGGACTAGTTTGATAACGGTTTTGACCCTGAGATGTTCCCGGTTTACGAGTGCTGTTGTATTTTTGGGTTTAATAAGGTCAGTGGTAGGTATGTTAACATTGTAGTGGTCCGGAATTCGAATCACAAGAAATTAGTGAAATTGTTTGTACAATTAATCATTTTCAATTGATTTAATGGTGAAAGAAAATAATGTTAAGTAATAAACTATGTATCAATTGTCTATATTTCTTCATATAAAAATAATTCGTTATCTACTCTGTGTTTGTAATGAGCATATTCTCAACTAGTGCGGCTACAAAGGTTGCGAGATGAACAGAATCTGACTATTCTGTTTATCTCGCAGAAAATACCGCAACTACAGGAAGCGTCTCTGCGTGTATTCACAATAGAGTTACTACTTTACTTACTTTAATATAATATTTCTTTACTTTAATTCCTGCATAACATTTTTCCAGTTAAATTTAGTGGAGTATTTATTATCCTAGCAAAGTATAGTCCTTTGAAGACGATCGCATCTTTAGTGTATATTTTTACAAGATTTTGGTTATGTAAATAATAACTTGGGACCGCACTAAAAATTGACTTCAGGGTGTAAATTGATTGAATATTTAATACTAATATAATAATATATTAGCAAGTTTTATTCAATTTGTAAAAACAGGTAAAGGCCAAATCCAAGGTGCTAATATTATATTATATGGAAATGTGTTTATTTTTATTACTACCTAAAATATTTTTATATGACAGATATACTAACTGGTAACAAAGTATGGTAAGTGGTAATTTTTGGTCATGGACCTGAATGCAACTTACCAGAATAAAGTTTCTTTATTTCTACTATTATTTATTAAGTTAATCGCAACAAACAGATGCAACGATTTGATTTGAAAGGCAGCTCGATTACAACAGCGATCCCTCTGTTTCATAACACCAATGTTTATCGGTGATAGCTTCTGGTCAGGAGTGCGTGGTAAGGTAGAGACCCTTACACTAGTCATTACAACTTCATCCTGAGGCCTTACAATAGTCATTTCAACTTCATCCTGAGCCCTTACACTAGTCATTACAATTTCATCCTGAGCCCTTACACTAGTCATTTCAACTTCATCCTCAATGCAACGTATCCATGGTTGATTTCCAATAGGACTCTAGATTTATTTGGGTTTGTGTCTTAAATACATTTTGAATTAGCGAACGAGCATGGTCTTAATCTGATGGAAAAAATAAACAACTCCAGGTAGTACATGCTCTATTTTTAGTCTGTGATGGTTATAGGATTAGAATTTTACCTGAGATTGGCCTCAGTTGCGTTGCTTCTTTGCTTCCTCTGAGGAATAATTTAGGACTCTCCTCACCTTCAGACCAGAATCCAGAATACAAAAATACATTCAGTTTAATACTGATACTGCATTGCCGTTAGGTTTAAAAAAGTATTATAAATTCTTGACCTGTATTTCCGTGTCGTAAATTCTTGTTCTGTTTTTCAGCTGTGTTAAATAGTCGTTAGTGAAGTGTGAGGGGTTCCACGTGTGAGACGTAATGAGGTCTTCAAGGCCGCACGTGTACCGTCCAGCTCAGGGCCGCACAGGGCCGCTAAGGCCACAGCGCCATTCAAAACAGGAAGAACTGGAGTGTGGTAGAATATTAAAGAATTTATGTGGGTTATCTTTTTGATTTAAATGATCTGACTCATCCGCATAGGCGAATATATAGACGCTTTCTACACACATAGCCACAGCGTAGGATTTTCTCCTGTGTCGTGGGTGCCATGTACATACACAAACACCCAGACCCAGAACAGAAATCTAAATTCATCATTCAGATATCTTTCTGGCCGGGAATCGAACCCGGGACCTACTGCGCGTCAGATCGGTATGGTAACCGTTCCGCCACGAGGATCGTCAATAGAACATGTTCTTTTTTAATTGAAGTAGTAGACTTCTCTATTCTCCGTCTAATTCCAGGTCATTGCTACTTTTGGGCGTCTCTTATCAATCTCCAAAAGTTTTGGAATTATATCTGAGCTCAGATTTGGTGTTTCGTTGGAAGACCAAATTAGAATTTGGACTGGTTTGTTTTTCTAACTTAACCAAACCTCAACAATATAAGACCCAGTGCGTCTAATTGTTTTCCAACTGTAATTAAACAATATAAAATGAAAGAGGAGATTTCAGACTAAAAAATCTTATTTTTACTATTTTTTTATTTTCTTACGCAATTCCTGACTGAAATAAAAAATCGTGGTGATTCTAGAATAACTTTGCGAAGTCAGTGACCAGACCTGTCGTTCTATTATTCGCGAATAAATCGCGACATTTTGATATATTGCTGAAAACCAGGCATTGGCCGGCCGTGATCTGTTTTTGCAGTTTCGCCTACATTTACATTTCCTATTCATATGACCTCAGGATCCACGCGGTGGACGTAATGAGGAGTCCGAGGTCGCGCGTGTAGCGTCAAGTTTACTGCTTACATTGTTTTTGAAGAGTTATGGAGATTCTAATGGATGCAATTTTTAACCGACTGTAAGAAGAGTATCTGTATTAAATCCGTGTGTATGTTTGTATGCATGAATGGAGGTTTCATTTGACGTTTAACTGGTGGTCTTTCCTCACAATTCTGCTAAAATGCGTATTAATGGCGGGTGATAAATGGATAATCATTGTCAAATGTCTTTAGGAATTTTTAGGGATGTTTTAGGGTATTACCGCTCATTCATGTCTACAATGCAAGTTTAAATCTTAGTACTTAAGTAAGTCTAAAATAGCACGTCCAATGACAATTAAAAAACAATTTACTCAAACCTAACGCTATTTAAATTTTAGGAAAATTTTAGAAAAAATACACGTTAAACTCTCCATAACGCGCAGCACTGACTTTATCAAATTTTTTTTGATTTGTAGTAAAAATTATCATTAAACAATCAACAATAACAAAGAAATAAGGCTGCTTCATACCGTAGCGACTACGGTATACACAGAGTGCATATCATAAACCATCCACATGTTATTGTAAATCACTCAAGCGATGTTGTTACATCTCACGTAAACGGAGATAACAAAGCCGTTCGTGTGAAAACTCGTTATTTGTTATTGTTATTGCACGGAACCCTTCCCTACATGTGCTGTTCACCCTTGTTTTAAGTATTTGTGTATTTGAAGGTTTATTAAATTCATTCATGTATTCATAAAAGCTTTCTATATCTATTACTTGCCTTATGCTAGCATTTTCTACGTCTTAGGTGACACACAAACACCCACCTTGAAGGTAGTAGAACCCTTCTGCTCTAGCGGTACCACCGTCACACCTATTTCTATCTTATACCAGCAGTGTTAAGCACGGCTGTGTTCTGGCTTGAAGGGTAAAGGCTTGTGGTAAGGAAGAAATATTTATCCAAGGCGTTCCATCCTAGTCCTCAGGGGTATCAATGCATTTGTGGCTTATCTTAGCTAAGACCCTGTCCTTATCTGGGGTTGATTAGAAATATCCATGGGCTGCAGTGGCCTTTTAACGTCAGGTGAACTGCATGCTTGTATGCTGCTCTAATATATAAAAAGAGGATTTATAACATAAATAATAGCTTAAACATACATTATTATTATTAAACATGCAATAACAATATTAATCCTTGAAGTATTTTCTAATTCAAGCGTTGTTCATGCCCATATTAGCATTGTTATTGAATTCATATGTAAATTACATGACTCCTTTTTGGTTTTAATAAACAGGTTCACAATTAATGCAATATTACTATTATTTATTAATCGAAATGCAATTACGGGTATAATAATGTAAGCTGAATTTAAACTGCGTTAATTAGGTTACATAAATATATGGGTTCCGTTATTTAAAGTAATTTAATTATTTATGAATGGACTGAGTGTAATAAAACCGATAAACACGTTCGGGTTTGAGTCCTGGTCCGACATATCGATGATTTTGATTTGTGTTCTGGGTCTGGGTGTTTGTGTTAGTGTGTGCTTGAGATACTAACGACACATTTAATCTTAGTTTTCTTGGGTAATAGTGAGTATATATGAATATTATGGTATGTAGTCATCATCATAATACGCGCATAGCCCTGCGAATTGCGTAGACCTTTGCCGATCTACAAAGGGATTAAGGGAGAGAGACCTAAAAGAGCCGTTTTATCTTAGTTTTCAGGAAACCCAATGAGTGCACCCAATGAGTGTATAAATGTGTTATCTTTTATTTTTGTTGTACGTAATAAGGACATTATTGTATAACATTTGTATGATTGTGATTTATGAATAAGGTCCTGTGGAATTGAATTCTCATGTCCATAGCCACTTACGATACAACTTTGCAACTTTTTTATAATTAAACTAAACTGCAATAAATTTACGGAACCCTGAAGCGGATATTACCTTAAACAATAAATAAAAAAACAAGCGCCATTACCATTCTGCACACGTGAGATAAATCCGAACGCACTTAAAATATACTCAAAAAAGAATTAATCCTAAAATATGGCTGCAAGTTAACGATAAGCTTCACTTTGCATATAAATTCGAATTTCCAGTGCCCAAAAATGTTTTAGGTACATGTCACACTATAAGCTAGTATTGAAGCTGTAAATAATGTTTGGATTGGATGCGATGAAGCTATAAATATTATACAAATATGAATGCTTCAGTTGTTTGTATGTGTCTATTTAAGGACCTATGAAGCTACTGATTTAATTACTTTTTTATTAAATAAAATAATCGGAAACTTATAAAACAAATTTCAACAATAATTGTGTGTCAGTAAATCGAAATGGTAAAGATAAAAGGATATAAAAAAAGAAAAATATAAATAAATATCCCGCGAAGTGGTAGTAGTTACCTTGAGGGGTAGATTATTGCCATTCAAAAAGATTTATGTAACTGATCCATTTTGAATAATATATTTTGTATTCTAAAATTAATACAAAAAAAAATATTCTTCACATTTAATCGTTTGTCGCCAACGAATCGTAGTCAAACAAGTGGTTTAAACTGGTCAAGTTTATAGCTGTTACGAAGTCTCTGAAGCGATGACGAAATTTCTATATTAATTAATTCAAAAGATCATCATGCAAAGTAGGAAGTTTAATAAACAAACTTGTAAGCTGACAGCAGTTGATGTCGTTAAGGGTTGTAGTATACAGGAAGCGAGGCTTTAGCTATAGGACCTACTTGTAAGAGCCGGACAAGTTCTATGGATGGATGGTGATTTTTATTCTACCATTCCCATACATTTTCTCCTTTGAAAATTGTATTTTGACTTTTGACCATGTTACAATTGCGATCACGGACGTGACCCTGTAATGTTATATGTCGTCTCCTCTCATGAGCCTCCACTCATAACGAGGTTAAAGACCGTTATCTGCCAGGGTGGTGGATAGAATTCACACCTATTTTAAAACATTTTTAAGACAACGTTAAGGTATTCAGATTTCCATAAAACTTTCGGTAACTGTGTATGCAAAATGATATGAAACTTTGAAAAATATTTTTAATTTTTCAAAATATGCACCTCTATGTGTTTCTGGAATTTGATCTGCAACGTGAAAAACTGTAAATCATACTATGTAATTGCTATCGTTACTAAATGTTTATTTACATAGTAGGTATAAATGGCAAGAACTTTTAAATCTCATCATCAGTTTCGCTTTATCTGTGCCATGCCCTTCCAATGCGCCCTTCCAAAGCTATGACAGTTCGCGAAGTTAGACGGCAAGTGTTTACGGAGAAAGCCTTTTACTTCGTTAATAAAATATTAAAATTTGTCGCTTCCTTCCTTAACGTCTTTGGACCTCAACTTTGAGAAGTTTTAATGTCTTTCAATGGACACTGTTAGCTCTACACTTGTTTTGGATTTGATTTCTGAATATAAAGGAAGGGAAATAATCAAGTCTCCAGTATTAAATGAAATTCAACGACCCGCGTGGCGGAACAGTTACCATACCGGTGCCGGGTTCGATTGCCGGCCAGACAGATATCTGAATGAAGAGTTAAGATTTCTATTGTAGGTCTGAGTGTTTGTGTATTCGTCTTTGTGTGTCCATGGCACCCACGACATAGGAGAAAATCCTACTGTGGGGCTAATGTATAGAAAGCGTCTTTACTTATCTCTTACTTGTAAATTAGAACATCTCAAGGATACCATTTACCTATCGTGGAGATACAAGAATCTTATTAACATGTAAAAGAATATTGCTGTCATTTTAAAGCTAAATTGCGAACTGAATATCATTTCACTGTGAGAACTTTGTCTTGATAGCACAATAGAAAATACTAAGGGTAGTGAACATTGACTCTTTTATAGTTATGCGTTTCTGAAGAATTTTGTATGTATTAGTAATATTGTATTATTAGTAATAGGTAGTACGTTTAGAGAGTATAATTTTCAATTTCTTCTCGTTCGATCAAATATGTCGGTACGGTTAATCAAAGTTCTTCTCGAAAAAAAAACAAAAAAAAAACTTTTTTCTATTCAATACATGCAGCTTTCACGAGCCATTTCCTTCAAGATTATATCAACCCGTCGCCAAATCGCATCCAATATTATTTTAATCAGATAACGGCAGATTCGTCGCGTAGGCAGCATTTCCGAGTTTCGACACACAGGCCCACACAGGCTCGTGACGAGTGGCCACCGTTGTTTACGACCAATAAAACTTTAGTGCTTGACTACAAAGCAGTTGACTATTTCGAAGTCGGATCCACGGCCCACCCAGTTCAAGAAAGGTGGCGTGTGGGGCGAATTATAATGATATAAAAATGACTTTCACGTTATCGTGTATTGAACTCTACTCAGACACAGCTAGAAACTTTTAAAATGAGTTTTTTATGTTTCCTGCCTTTTTAGGTCTACTGTTGGGCTCACGCCTCCCCAGTTAAAGCTTTGCGACTAGTCTCCACGCCTGGTGTAGGATTATAGCTGCTGCGGCTCATATAATTTTGTCCCTTAATCGCCTCTTACGACAGCCAAGGCAAGGAGTGTTTTTATTTAAGACCGATACCACACGGAGATACTGTCATTAAAGGAGAAATAGTTGTGACGGTGGTGCTGTCACAATGAAACTAAAAACGAGTTCCCCTCTAAGTAGTATAACTATAGTATCATCCTATCATTACCGTATTGCATTTACTTTATTATGGGAGTTGCAAACTAGCATGCAGTCCACCTGATGTTAAGTGGCCACTGCCGACCATGGTCATTGGTAATCAACCCTAGATAATAACAGATTTTTACCTCAGGTTGGTCACAAATGTGTTTCTAACTCTGAGGACTAAGTTGGAGCGCCTCGGATAAGTATGTTTCCCTTACCTTGAAGGGTGTTCAAGCACCAACACAGCGGTTCTTAACACTGCCATTATTTGGTAGAAATTGGTGTGGCGGTGGTGCCGCCCAGGTTGCACCACTAGGGTTCTGCCACCTTCTATGGGGGGTCAACATAATATATACCTATGTATGCCATAGTCTCAGATCTCGCGATCCATTCCTTCCCATTTGATGTCCATGTGTATTTTTATTTATCGCAGTTTATTTTTGTAATCCAACTTCAAACCACTTTTTATATTTATTTTCCCTACAAATGGGACTACATACATTATTCACACATCCCACGTCAAATTCACGGCCTTATCCGACCATTATCCGACACTCGATGTAGGACTTTGATGTGTCGATTCTACTTTAAGAAACATGCCACTTTGGGTCAATATTAAAGAGTTTTAGAAATACTTTTTGTTACTTAAGTTGTATTTTTTGTGTGTATTTATATCATATGTCTATCTGTCCAGGTGTCTTTGTTCACTGTTAGACTAAAACTTTCTCTCGAAAGGTCGTTTTGCAGCAGTCAAGATTGGCGTTAAATTGAATATGGGATGCCTTAAAAAGAGTACTTGTATAACATCCTAAAAAAAATCGAGTCGAACTTTAGTGCACCTCGGGCGAGTATTTGTCGCCCTTTTTTAGACATTTTTAGCCCTTTTTTAGACGTTGGGGCTTGTGGCGCACTCCGGGGTCACCCTCCCCCCTAAAGCTGGCACTGGTCGTCATCTTTGAGTCCTTACTTTCCCACTCCTAGACACGAGAGCCTTTTGAGATCTACTGCTGGAGATAGGCCTTCTTTAATTGGCACCACTCCGACTAGTCTTGTGCCTTCTGAATCCTGTCGTTTCCCGCTGTCTTCTTCAGGTTATCAGTGCACCTGGCCGTGGTCAACTTTACCTATGTATGGCAGTGTTATTCTTAATGGACCGTTGAATTACACCTCCAAATGTCGTAATAATGATGTAGCATAACGTTTGGTACTTATATTTTTTGGATCCATTTGTATTCTGCACCCGGGATCACTGAGCGTTCCGCATTTAGTTTTACGATCGACAAAGCTGCCGGGTGTAAAATGCGATGTTTATGTCACTACAAGTGTTAAGTATCTTTGTTACTCACGACAACGACTTTTTCGAAGTAGTAAGCATGTTTTTCGTCCAATGGACCTACCATTACCACTACTACTACCTACCACTACCACCAACCATTGGATGGTAGGTCACCTATTGTACTTAGGTGGTAAATGCAGCCTTTGGATATCTTGGATGTTTGCTATTAGCCACAAATTCGTTGCTACCCCTGACAAAGGTATGGTAAGGGAGAGATATTAATTTGAGGCGTTCTAACTCAGTCCTCCGAGCAACACATCTGGGGCTGATCTCAGGTAGGATTGTGATGTTATTTGTGGTTGATTACAGCTGTTCAAGGCCTGCAGTGGCCACTTACCATCAGGTGGGCTGCATGCTCGTTTGCTACTTCTATCATATAAAAAGAAACTAAGTGGGAACGCCTCGTATAATTGTCCATCTCGAATGCTATTACGCCTTTCGAGCCAGAATAGCAGCAGCTATTATCACTGTTTTCATTATTCTTTTTTATATATGATCGAAGTAGTAAACGAGCATGCCGTCCATCTGATGGTAAGTGGCCACTGCCGCCCATGTACATCCATAATCAACCCCAGACAAGATCAAGTCCGACCTAAGGTTTACCACAGCTGCGTTGCTACCTGTGAGGACTAAGTTGGAACGCCTCAGATAAGTATGTCTCCCTTACTACACC